>DWCF01002223.1:0-25125 GCA_018230265.1 Delias oraia | reverse complement strand
ATAGAATATTGGCTTTTTACTTACCAGCTATATAATAGCTACTTCCAGTAAAGAACTTAAGTTTCTTTGTAGTCTTGACAGGTCTATAATTGAGAGAAAGAACCAATGTGTCAGGGGCCATTGTAAGCATCAGTGAATGCCAACGTCCATCGTTGAACACCTCTGCATAGTTATCAAGCTTCAATTTCGGTGATCCTTCTGTGAATAATTCTACTTTCACCTGTCCATCTTCTAGGAATACCTATTTAACAATTAAATTAAAGCTATTATTTACATATAGCCATCTTATGATTACATCTTTATCAGTTTCGTGGAGATTAAGAAACAATTTACATGAAGAATTTACAAGATTTATTTTTTGTATTCACAATTGTCTATCGAAATAAAAAATGTCTTTAACGTTTTGTTGAAAAATAAAATTCCAAGAATTACCTTAACATATCCATCGGATTTGAACTTGTGGTATATAAGTAGGCCGTGCATTTCATACGTTCGGAATTCAAGTGAAACGTTTAACGTATTACCACCTGAATAACCGCGTAGCTTTGCATATGAGCCCGCTTTTAGAAATGTAACTGGGACTAAAGGAGGTTCCTGAAAAATAAAGACGATATTATGAAATAAAAAATATAACGGAATACTAACCGTGAAATAGTAGTTGTACATGAAACGGTACTAAGTGACTTTTTATGAGTTTCGTTGGTTTCATTAACGAATAATACTTACTGGGCAACTATACAGCGTGTTGAATTTTTTATACTTGAAAGGCTCTCCGATTTCGTATCCTTGTTTCAGTTCATAAATAATATTAGTCGAATTCAAATACATATTCTCAACACATCCAGTAAAATTCTGGTTAACTACGAGGCCATCTTGGAAATTAGGTACACCACCGATGTAAAACTGTTGGAATGAAGTAAAATATCAATCCTACACTAACATAGCATTAGAGTACTATAAACGTTATGTTTAAAAAGTCAAAATACCTAAGCATATAGAAGGATTAACTTTTCTGCGTTAATTTAATGTTCAACGACGTTTTACGTTATATTATACCTTATAATCCAGTCATATTAGGTAAATAAAGGGGTCAACCTCAGAATGAAATATAGTAAAGTCAAGATAATAACTTTTGTTAAAGTGCAAATCTCATTTAAGCAATGAAAGCGAGACTCTCAAGAAACCTGATCTTTATGGCATTTGACCTTCAATATCTTTGACGCAGACACGATAGAACTTGTTAGATTTCCGACAAAATAAAGCAATTAACAGCTTATTATCTTTCATTCCCAGGTTGATACCTAATACGACTGGCCTATTAAGTACATCAATAAACACAGACTTATTACAGTTTATTAACATAGTCTGAAGCTATCTATGACTCATGAATATCTCACCGCGCGGTTGAGGTTTAGCCTAGAGAACTCTCCCCTTATTCGTCCCTGCACGACTACCCGATCCACTGAGAATATTACATCTCTCCTATTACGTGATATGACAATGTCATGCCATATGTTGTCATCTAGTAGACTTCCCACTGACAGCGATGTAAGTAATCCGGAACCTATAAACATTAACTTGTTTTTTTAAATGTAAATGGTGACAAACGAGCATGAGACGCACTAAGATAAGCGGTGTTCCGCCCATGGACACTTCCAAGGCTCGCAGAGCCGCGGGTGCGTTGCCGGGCTTTAAGGGATTACCTATCTCTTAAAGGGCGCTTTTTTTTTTAAAGTCCCCAAGTCGTTTTGGTTTGAAAAAAACTCTGCAGGAATCTGATACCACAGAGTGGTTGCGAGCAGCAACTGTCTCAAAAAACGCTCAGTTGTGGAACGATAAACATCTAGGTAATTTCGATGAAACTTTGTATTCTGTCTGGATGTTCGATGATGAAATTCAACTGCAAATTAATCCAAACAGCTCCTCCGAACATTTATATCCTATATATATATATATATCTTAAACGTTCTGAAACTGCATACAATCGTTTTAAATAGTTTGCATTGTAGGGTGTACCTTTGTTTTTATATATTTTCTGATGCCACGGTGCTATCGCGTTATTATTGTTTATGATTGATAACACTTTCAAACCGTAATAATGAAAAGGTGAAATGTAATAGAAGGGTCTATGACTTTTATTTCATGCGTATTTTGTATTAAATAATGTGAAACCTCTTTGGCTTACCTAGATCAATATTCAGTACAAGCCGGTTATCCCTTAACTGCAACGCTATATAATCACCCTGCGTTCCCCGAGAGTACATCAGAACCCCCGAAGCGACGCTGGTTTTAAAACGGAAGCGTACTGTTTCACGAGACGCCGATATTGGGTCTCGTAGTAAATCCACTTTGACGAAGGAACTTCCATTGAAATATAGAGTATCAGCCACTGAAATTTTATCACATAAAAATTGTAAAAAAAATTATATTACAATAACATTTTAAAATATAACTATGCACTTGATTACAAAGAAGTATATAATGTGATATGTAAATACAATAATAGTTTATAACTGCAATAAAGCATATTATATCACATACCATAATCACATCCATACAACTCAACACGCATGGAGATCTTATCTCTCCATCTCATAGGGTTTATCCTTATGTACTGAGCAATTATAGGCACTTCGAATTCGTTTTTAATTACATTATTACCGTCATGGTTGCCTTCAAACATCTGAAAACATTTTTTTAAATCAATGCTAAGTACATATATATTTCCAAAGATTAAACACCTGATAGTTATTGTAAGGTAGGCTCAGGCTTATAAAGTTTCGATTGTATTAAAGGTTTTGTTTCAACCACCCATATGTCTATGATTTAAATGTTTGGAGAAAGATTGGTTAAATTGTATCCCAATTATGTGCACATGAAGTCAAACACATAGTTCATAATTTGTCTAAAACATTAACATTATTTAATTGAGTAATTTCAGTTAAACGATAAAGAAATTTTATTAATATTTGTTGGGTAACAAATTTATTATTTAAAAAATATAATATCAGTGAGTAATTTATTCTATTAAAGATATCACGACCGAACGTTAATGTATTCTTACTTGATTTAAGTTTATTAAGAATAGAATTTGTCCAAAATCCGGATTGCTAATTTAGCTTTCCAGAAATATCATCAGCGAAGAAGACGTTGCCATTCCAAGAACGACAAGATACACAGAACGTACGGTATAATCCTATCACCTTTTCATATCCATTTGAGTCAGACACAATCCGCCAGCCCTCGCCATCATCAGAATACTGGAGCTTATACTCAGAGACAAACTCATCTGTGGCGTACCGCCCCCTGGTGGCTATAGCACGTAACTCTTTGCGCCCGTGCAAGTTTACCGTCATGTGCTGGTAGTATGAACTTTCTTTCGCCGTCCATGCCGAGGTTCCTTCACCGTTAATGTTAGTTAGTCCGAGTTAATAGATAATTGTTTTAATTAGAGAAAATGTTAGTCACTTAAAGAAGGTTACTACAATATATAATATGATTGGTTATTACGTCATACATTAATTATTACATATACACAAATTTTTAACTGTTACCATATGACAATGCATTTAATCTTTTTTAGATTATATAGGATTTGTACACTATAAAAAAATATAAGAATTAAAATTTTAATATGCCTCTGTCATAGTAATAATGACAGCCAATTTTTTTTATATAATCATAATCTCCATTGATTCTAACTTTATATAACACTTACAAACTTAAATTTTATACAAAACCAACACCAAACTACTCTACAAAAAAGCGCTATTACATGCTCAGTATCTCATTCAAAATACTTAGTAAAGTTTTAGTAGTTGTTACACCATTGTTAGCATTTACTGTTAGCAGTAACTTTTGATTTTACCTTCACTTCACCCCCTGCTGCTTTATAGCGAGCGTAATCAAGGCCATTGCTACCATAGCTTAAATGGTATTCTTGAACATATTCTTGAGAATGGGCGCGTCCTTGTGTAGCAACTCGCGTCACATTCTTCACGCTCCCCAAATCAATGATGAGTTGTTGATCAAAATCATTCTCAGACGCCGTCCACGCGTTCAAACCTTATTTAATTATTTACTTTAGTTTTGTTATTATAGACAATTAGTGTTTGGACAGTTAGGTCAAATTAAATTCATTTATATTCATCATATTTTTATTTTATAGCCCCATTACAATACAATAAATACAATCAGTATTTCTCAACTAACTGAGCAAATTAAAAAATATATATGCAGTGTTACACCACACTGACAAAATAATTATTCATAATTATTTATTAATAAGGTTTGTCCTTTTTATCCAGAAAATTAGAAACAAAATTAGAATCAGGTTCATTCAATGGTTTACCACATTCCAAAATATCATCTATTTTTATAAATTTGAAGTGAACATCTTCTTTCTCATAGGAGATAGAGTTTTCTAAAGCAACAGCGACAATATAAGAGTCATTTAACATGGTCTCTTCAAATATGTAATTTTTAATAGTATTATTCATGTGCAGTTTTGTGCTGGTAGTTATTTCTCCAACCTTCAACTCATCCTCAATTGAAAAACTTAGAGCATCAAGTTGGAATGAGGCAATACCCTTGCCTGTATTTTTCAAGAAACTTTCTTTAAGACACCATATTCTGTAGAAACATGCCAATTTCTCTGTATCAGTTTTATAACTCTCAATTTTCTTCCATTCACTGATACTAAATTGTTTTCTCATAAGTCTAAAGAATTCTGTTATATTTTTATTTACAAGTGGCTCACTTTTCATTATATCCACACCAACTTTTTGCTTTGTGTTACCAGCAAATACAACAAAATCAGCTTGGTGGGAAACATTAAATTCTACTGTTAAATCGCCACAATCTAATAAATATGGCTTTCCTAATTCATCACGACCTATGCTTATGCAATTGTAAGGAATATTAGTAACAGAGCTTAGATACTTTCTTATAAGAAGTCTTCCAATTAGGCTTGATTTTGCATCTTTCATAAAGACAAACTTAGAGATTCTTTGCTTTTCCTCTGGTTGAATAAAACTTGATATCTTAAAAATTTGTTCTGCAGTAGGTGTCCAAGTTGATACATCAAAAGCCCATCTAGTATTGACCAACACCATTTTCAACTGTCTTAATGGTAAACTCTTGCACTTTTTAGACCCATTAGGAAAACAAATGAATACAGATAATTTTTTATACCATTGCTGAACCTGTTGATCAATTAATCCTTTTCAGGTTTCTATGGCACATTCCTACATAAACATTATGAATGCAACAAATATCAAACTTCCAATAAGAACATGCTTATAAAGAAATCTAAATAAGAAAATAAAAATAAAATGACAAACGTTAAACAAGCTCATAAACAAAGTTTTACGCTAATTTACTTTTACCCAAGAATAATATAAGTATATATTACTCGTACCCAAAGACGTAAATTACCAAAAACAGGCTAAGTACTGTTATCCTTACCATACAGCTTAGCATTCTCTGGTCCTCTATCTCTAAGACTCGAAGTAGCGGTCAACTTAGCTGATTCTAGAAGAGGTTCATTACATTCATAGTCGTAATAATATCGTACTGAATCTGAAAATCCAAAATTAATGACAACTGATAGCATTCCTTGTTACCAAATGAGCTATAAAAGTAGGTAACTTTCGATCTCGATTTTCAAAATAGAAATCTAAATATTTTTGACGAAAAATTTAATGAAATGGTTACACTAACCCGATAGTACACTTGTTATACTGAAACACAGCACCGGTACAAAATACAAAGAGTTAATCATCATAACTTCATAGTTATCTAGAAATAAATTTAGTCAATATTAATTTGCTGCTACCTCAATTTTAATTAAAGTACGTTTGATCATTACAAAATTTCGATTTTTGAGCACTAAGCAACGAGAACAGCGGACAACACCCAAATAACAGTCACAGAATTGTCATGTGTCAAGAGTTATTCACTCCTACTGATCTGTTTTTCAACGATTTTCTTGTAACAGCCCAGAAGTTCTTATTTAAGTTTATTATACACTTTATTTCTATAGAACGTATATCATCTTCGAATTATTTTGATATACATTTTATAGTGTAAGCCTCAAAATCTACAATCGTCTACTTAATCCTAATGTTGTTTATGTCACATAATTTTTATTGATATTTATGAAATACGTAGTCTATTGTTTTGATTTAATGTATTTCATTTGTATTGAAACCTGTGTCAAGTATATATGACACAGATATATCTTATGAATCGTTATATACGGATTTTATTTATTTGTTAAAGCAGGGTGTTATGTGCCCACTGCATAACATGTTTAGATAAACAGTCTTGGTGCAACTGTATTTTACGTGCTCTGAAATCCAGACACACTTATTATACGATGAGATTTACATAGTATGTATATTTGACAATATTAGAAAGCTTTTATCTGCCGGGTCACTTAGAAAAACAAAACAAGAAAAAAACAAATGCAATTCAAATGCATAATTAATAAAATTAAATATTCAAAATAATATATCTAAACGACGTTGGAGCTCATGATCCGTTACTTAAATCATTACTATGTAGGCAAAATAATGCCAAATTTAATTATTTTAAATAGGATTGAAAATATTTAAATTAAAAAACTGATTAAAAATCATGATTAACAAATTAGAAATTCAATAGCAGCGACTATATAATGATGCGTATAGTTATTAGCTACTGTCGTATAGTTATAGTTTAATTAAGGTGTTTCTATAATTTTTATTTGAATCTGTCTAAATAATATATACTAGTATCTTTTATTGTTCTTTAAATACTCATTACTAGTATTAAACATCACAAGGTATCCAAAATCTGAAATATTACCATTTTTAAATTGTTTTTACAGTTTTTGGTTAAGTTAAGGGTGGCAGCACTTGCACTTGAAAAATATTTATTTTTGCGTCAAACTGACAACAGGTCTCTCACAGGTTAATGCTTTTTTTTATACTGTACTTTAGTCATTCTAAGGAGTGTATATTTAAAGTGCCGAGTAAAATTAATAGCTAAACTCTTTTAATTTTCAAAATTTTAGTTGTTTTTACTTATTAATGTAGGGCAATCTAAAATGCCACTCTAGTGGAAGTCTAATAAATTATTTTAAAATAGGTGAACGCCCTCACTCATTTACTTCATACTTTATATCCCAATAAGACAGTCGGTCCCATAAAGCGAATATTTAGTGTTGGTGCCACGTTTGGAGATATATAAAGTAAGCAAAGCCTTTTTATGTAAAACACTATATCATATCAAATCAACTATGAATAGCTATATCCACTACGCAAGAGCTGTTTGTAGAAATCAATACAAAGTGCTTAATCCGAATAATACACAAGATACTATTTTGTTTCATATACTAAAAGTATTCCTGCCCATTATATTTTATCTTTAGATTTCACAATGTCAACAACTGACCGAAAGTTAGAACTGGAACGAAAGAAAGCAAAACTTCAGGCTCTCCGTGACGAAAAGGATCGTCGTCGCAGGGAAAAAGAACAAAAAGATGCTGAAGAAGCATTGGTCTGTATACAAAAGCTGTGTTATTTTATGAAATTTAGTTTTAGTTTATTTCTTACATCTTATCACATTTTCACAGTTTCAAATAACTTTCAAGATATTATAACAGTCAATGATAATTGTATGTTTTAAGATGTTTTATTAAAATGATACTACTTAATAATATTTTAGCATCGAGCATCTACTGCTTCAAGTCTGGATAGTCGCCGTGACCTCGATGAAATGCTTTCTTCACTTGGTGTAGCTCCAGTAAAAGATGTGCTATCATCTCTCTCTTCAATGACTTCACTAACACCACCTCAGACAGCCTCACCTGATGCCAGTTTGCCACATACTGACAAATCAAGCATTCCACATGGGTTGGTATTTTTATTTTTCCTTTAAGTTATAAAAATACATGTTCAAATAAAACTACCACATCAATATTAGAATTGGATAGGACTAAAATCCAAATCAATTTAATAATAATTTAAGAACAGGTATCATAGCAGATAATTCACTAATATATTTCAGTACAACTAAGAAACCCCCACAATTACAAGTAATATCAGTTCAGTCAACAGACATTCCTCCAAATATCACATATGCCAAGCAAACACAGACCACAACCTCAGGAGTTACTGAACTACGTGATGGTAAGCTCTTTTACAATTTCATGATTTTTAATGTTCAGGTATAGAGGCAACGTAGAATTAAAGAGTCGTTGAAATTTTCCAAAGGTAACTTTTAAAATTAAATTTTCAATTAGTATTCAAACATTTAAATTCAAGAAAATTTTTGCAGTTCTGCAATCTTATATTAATTTTCATGTAGTTGTGTTAGGATTCCTTCTAAAGATTCAATGGTTTTACTTTTTGGGTAACAGCTAATTTCATACTTCATTATTTAGTTTTTTTTGATAATAGATTCAAATAAATTTAATATTTTCTGTGTGTATTTAGAAATAACATGCCTCTGTTTGTCAAATAATGTTTTGACTCTCAAAGGCAAGACAAATTCTTAATTTTGTTACTGTATTATAATAGATCTATAGCTCAATCTAAAAACTATATATTTTTCACTGTAAAATACATACGAGTATATAAGTATGTAACTCGACTATAAAATTACAATTTTTTTTTTCAATTGTTAATTTTAATGGAATTCTTTAAAAAAAATTAAGAATTTGTCTGTGAACATAATATAATTGTGATGATTGGGTGATGGTTTTAATGTTATCATTTGCAAATGCATCTAATTTATCACTAACAAAATGATTCTTGTATTAATTATTTAACTTTAGTATAAGTAATACAGTTACACTATTTTTCTTTAAATTTTATTTAAACAAGTGATTGAGCTAACGTGCTTTTATAGCGTTTAAAAAGTAAAGCAGTAATTTTTTTAAATAATTTAAAATACATTTAATGAATTATTTTTAGTATCATCTAAAGTAGTGTAACATATTAATATTATTTGTTCCATTATATATATTAATATTAATCAAATTAACTGTTTAATAATTTTTTCATCTGCTTAAAAGTGTGTACAGTATTTGCAAATGAAACGTATCATCAGATAGCAAACGTTTAGAAAGCAGTATTTACTTTTCTCACTTCTCACCTTTGTAGTCTGAATTTATTAGAAAAAAATGGCCTACATTTATTTAACAAGAATAAGGGATAAATCACATATAGAACATTTATTATAGATATACAGTGGGATCTCGATAACTCGTATTATGTCTAAAGGAAATGCAAAAAAAATCGAGTTTTTATTCTACAGCAGCCAACGGAGCAAGTGGGTCTCCTATATGGTAAGAGAACACTGCTGCTCATAAACTATCGCGCCACAGTCCGCGCATTAGTTGTGTTGCCGACTTTTTACGCCTCTTAAGCGTAATTTTTAAGGGTGTCCGATATTCTCATTCACTCTGCGAAACACAGTACAAGTACCGTTTCACGCTGAGTGTTCTTTGAGCCCATGGTATCACTTCTGACGAGCCGGCCCAATTAATGCAACAAAATGGCTCTCCCACGGGTCTACAGTAATAAGACACTCGCCCGGCCACTGTCAAGCCCGTTCAGAGACCGAATAAATAATAAATTAAATTATAATTTAAATACTCCGTAACGGGATTCAAACCCGATACCTCTTGCTTTATGGTACTCTTTTTAAACCATTAAGTTACGAGGCCCTCATTAATGAGTTTTCGAGATGTATAGGATTTATTCGCTAAAACTTTGACTTATAAAAGTGCGGTTTATACGAATATTTTTCAACTTATGGAGTTAACGCTAAACAACAATTCGACTTAGATTTATCGTACACATTTATTTATACAAATTTAAATGCACTTCAATAAACTAAACGGATCTCGGTATGGGGTAGGACACGATCACCACAACATAATGATTACACCAAGATGCGTTTAGTTTTATCTAGTGTATTTAAATTTATATAAAGATATGCTGTTAAAACGCGTAAGTAAAATAGAAATATTTAATGTCATTACTATGATGTCGAAGAAGTCCAAGTGAGACGTGACAATTTTTTTAACCTAAAAGTTTTTTAAACTATGCCTCACGAGGTCTCGTTTTTGAAATTCAAGTTACAGAGAATAAATTAGAGTTACAAAGTCATATTTAATTGGGGATACCGCGTATTTAGAGCTTCAGCGAAAGGGAATAGCATTTTTTCGACTTAATGAAGATTTCGACTGAAGGAGGTTCGAGTTATCGAGACTCCATTGTGTTAGGAAATCCTTGTGGAATCGTCTACTCTTGACGAATGGTAAATAGTAATAAATTAAATCAATCATGAATGAATACAAGTAGCCAGACAAACTAACTAAAAAGAACAAAATTTGTAAGGACTATTACAATATTTTATTTTGTGTTGGTATGCAGTAGGGGGTCTCGAAAAATACAGTTTCATAGTATTGCTTATATAATATGTGCTGTAGCCTGTATATATACTAGTACTTCGTAGTAGAGATTCAGACTACAATATTTCACGCAGTTCTCAAGCTTTCGTGCAGTTCTGTGGTTGTTCTTTATCTTATTATATTATAACAATTTAAGAAATGCAGCCATATTTAAAATTACATTATTTTTAAAATCACGTAAATTATTGTGAAATTGTAAAATTTATTGTCTTTTTTAATTGTTATAAATCTGAAATTTATTATGTGGCTGCATTTATACTTTTGTAATTAATTATTAATAAATTCATAAAATCGCGGTAAACTTACCGTAAAAGTAAATACTGTATGAGTGTTTGGTGCAATGTTTGTGTTTGTGCTACCATAAACAAGGCTCTTCCAATGCATCACCGCTTGCAGGATACATGGAGGACTGGTGGCGGCCACGGAAAGGTAATATTGACTTTATTAACACCCATCATCTAATTAATAATTATAGTAGAGGTCAATCTTTGCTTGAAAATATCAACGTTTCTATTCCTTATTTTATTTCGAAATTTCTTAATATTATTTTTAGAAAAATGTATGTAGTTCTATTGTATACATTCATTATCTACATGCTATCAACTAAAGTCTGTTTTTTGTCAGATCATTTTTTCGATTAAAAAAATCATGTATACGTGTAGAAATGTTTCAATGGAAAAATTAAAGATATTTACGCTAAAATATTTTTTTTAATGTATAATTATTTTTTATTTAAATTAAAATTCAAGCATTTTATTCACCTCTTTCCAATATTTAATTCACAGTCTCATCGTTTATTTTGCATGTAAAATTTAGAACGTAACGGGGTTCTAGGCATGTTTTGTGTAGCATGATTTCATAACTGTTTCAAATTAATCAGGAAAAGTTAGGTGAGATATTTCAATCGAAAGCTATTACAAACTTACGCTTGAAGAAAACCGGTAGCTTTTAAATCTGCAATCGATTTACTGATTTGATTGTTCTCTCCCATAGCCCACGCGACAGACTACTACGGTGAGTCATTCTTCTTCCCGTTCGCTTCTCATAAAACTGAATTACTCGGTGGTGGTCGGACTAGA
Source organism: Delias oraia (assembly GCA_018230265.1). Classification (NCBI taxonomy): domain Eukaryota; kingdom Metazoa; phylum Arthropoda; class Insecta; order Lepidoptera; family Pieridae; genus Delias; species Delias oraia. The sequence continues at coordinate 13,581 of DWCF01002223.1, read as the reverse complement.
CTCTCATAATTCGTATATCTTCCACGCTTTTAGACATACTAACATGTTGAAATCGGGCTTAAGGTCAATGATGTGGTAATTCAGTCCATTCCAAGTGGCCTTCCAGAGTTCTCCACGTGGTTTCTGACCACTGGGCCACTATATAGCACAGTATATATTGTATTGGTGCAGGTATGGGGATCGCCATATCATCTCATTCACACTTCCGTCTCAACTAACAATACATTGCACAGGTTTTAACGCAAACAGTGTATACCCATTTTGTTTAACTTCAGACTGATTTCTTGGTCTACACTTGGCATTTCAAGAAAAATTTCCTTCATATTGATAGCTGCACACAGCTATGTTCTGATATAAACTTGGAAACAATGATGGAGCCCAATTCGTCGTCTTTTAATGCTCGTTTAGAACTAAAAAGCAGTCACAGTTGAATGAAATGGTGTCATAGCCAATGCTGTATATTACATAGCAATTGTTACTCCTATAAATAATATAATAATGTTAATCGATACTGACATGATTGTTTTTTCCTCCCTTTCAAGACGAGTACAATCTAAACCCGGGTTTAGAGTGGGAGGACGAGTTCACAGGTAGGTTTCAATTCCGACATAGACAATCCGCCCGACTAGAGCCTGTGCCACGTCACACTGCATGTCTGTTCGTTACCCCTCTTCATATAATATAACGCTATTTATTACTAGTTGCTAACATTCACTAATTCCTATTATCATCATTTACGATCTTACATTTGCGACTAATAAGAGTCCACAGTTGTTTTGCGAACGCAATGATTTTAGGAACTAGTTTAATTAACGTCATGTGAGTGCTTACAGGTGTGTCTTTGAGTTGTATTTTCAATACCAACATGCTATATCATGTGCTTTAGTAACTAGACAGAAACATTCAGCATCCAAATTGCTGACACAATAAATAACCTTATTGGCGTATAATAATACGTAACAAAAGTTCGATAATGTTTATTTAAAACCGTTTTAACATACAAACTAATGACCTGTGCGTATTCACATGTAAGGTTTTCCACGATTTTACTATACATTATCTATGTTACACTATATAATGTTGAATATATATATGCATGTGACAGAAAATACTATATTATTTGCATGAAATTCGCCTCATCTAGGTATATTTATTTATTTTTCTCCCAGTGGAGAGCTCAGGAAGATTGTGCATTTAATAATGAGTTTCTTTGTCTAGCTTTCTGTCACGATTTGCTTGTTAAACAGTGGTGAGGTCTGTGATTCTAACTAGCTGAAAGTCGCGACTTCGTTGGCGTAGATTTAGGGTACAAGAAGTATTAACTTGTTTTGCCTCATCACGTTTTTTGAAGTCTCATAAGGACCGAAATTCACCTAAACTGAGAATTTAAGTTTGTTGGGAGAACCATTTTTATCATGTTTTTTGTCCTCGTAAACATGTAATTTTTTAAGTCCGCACAATATGTTGGTATTTCAAAAATATATTAAGTATTATACCTAGAGTTTATATATATATTTTAATTACAAAAACCTACTGAAGAATAAAAATCGTATGAATTAGGATGCTGCAAGTTGTGCTTTAGTTTCATGTTGGCTCATTTTTTTTCTCTATTACAAAGTAACATTTTGGGGTTAGATTAATTGCTATTTTCAATAGCCAGAAAACAATCATAAACCAATCATTTTATAATCATACTTGAATATACTGCAATTCGGAATCGAAGCTAGCAAATATTACAAAAGTGGCGCCCATATCAATTTGATGGCCGATTTTAAAATACCTAAATAAAATTAGTTACGTGAATTCATATAGACCACGATGATGGCTATTAGCAGATTAGCAGAATTAATAGCCCTATTTTTATGATAAAAATTAGATTTCAAGTATATAGCTTTGGAATAATATATACCTAAGCAGTTTATCTTATATTTATTAAGTGAAGAGATTTAATGTGACTTGTTTAAATTCTAGGAAGCTTTTCTTTCTAGATAATGATGCTATAACACTACGAATAAACGAATAAGATAAATTGATTAGTATTCGTAATCTTTCATTTCGCTAGTAGAGTAGCAGCTATCTTACATTCGCATTTTTCACTATTTATCACTTATTGCAATATGTCTCATGATGGTAATAAATTGATAATCTAAACTACTAAACAGAATTTACAATTAACAATAACTTAATTACTATCCATATTAATTTACATCATGAAACATAGTCTGGCCGACATACTTTCAAACGTTTAACGACGTAAATAGTAAAATCTCCATATCTCTCAGTCAATATTAACTCGAAAAGTATAATAACATGTGTTATTCGCGTTTGACGGATTGATCATAGTTAAAAATGTGGAATTGAATTGATCGAATAAAGTAAGTCAGCCACGCATGTCCCTCCACGCGGCGCACAAGGGCCATTCTTATTCACCGTCCAGTGCTTACATTCGACGGCGACGCCACGCGGCAAGGCGAGGACGAAGAGGCGGCGTTCCACGGTAAACTGCCGCCGGGCATCCTGCCGCACGGGCTGCCCACGGTCAAAGAAGTCCAACCGGCCGTCACGGCCACGCCCCACGACAAGAAGGAGGAAGAAAAGGAAAAGAAAGGTGAGCCTTTACTGGTTCCATCTTTTTAGTTCGAGAAATTAAGTTTGTATTGATTCTATAGTGCTGTACACTACATACACTTGCTCTGTTGTCCTTTATAACATAAAAAACACTATCGTAATATATGTTTATATTGATGACAGTTCGTGAATTGAGCAACGATGAGAAGCAAACTATAATGCTGTCAGCTGAGTTCCAGAAGTTTGTGTCGAAGGCCGGCCGCGTCATCGAGCGTGCCCTGGCCGAGGAAGTCGATATCTATACGGACTACACCGGCGGTGGAGACAATGAAAATGCACAGTGCGTTATTATGTACCATTCGAGTCCTTGATCCTTATGATTTGGTCACATTTCTTACAATTACCGAGTATAAGGTGCAGTTACTTCATGTTAAATGTTTTAAAGAATATTGTCATTTTATTTTGCCTATATTATCAACTTAAATTTCTTTATTTCGTTTTAGTTTCTTCGATACGTCAAACAGTCAAATGTTGTCCTAGTAAAATAGTATAGTACCACCATAAAAGCTTTATATTTTCAGGGATGACAAATCAGCCGCGCGCCTTTCTCTGGTCCGAACGTTTTACGATGAGCGCTGGTCTCGCGGCCGTTGCGTTACTTGCGTAGACTGGTCATCCGCGCACCCGGAACTTCTACTGGCTTCGTACCACAACAGTGATGATGCCCCACATGACCCAGACGGAGTATGTCTCATTTGGAACACGAAGTTCAAGAAGACGACTCCTGAAGACATCTTCCATTGCCAATCGCCGGTTATGAGCGCGACCTTTGCGAAGTATGGCAATAAGTTTAATCAATAATCCAAATAACAGGCAATGCTTTAAGTAGTGCCTTCCAAATTAAACATTTTACTTCCTTATGGAGAAGTTTTTCATTTTAGTTTCAAATTTAAGTTGTAACTTTTGCTTATAGGTTCCATCAAAATCTTATTCTCGGCGGAACTTATTCGGGACAGATAGTGCTATGGGACAACCGCGTGCAGAAACGAACGCCTATACAACGTTCTCCCCTATCTTCGCTCGCACATACTGTATGTATTAAAAATAAACGTTAAATTTTAAATATTCATATCCAATTCTCATTTAAAGTCCATAAAACTGTTATTTACAAAAATTTCAGCATCCTGTATACTGTCTCTCCGTGGTTGGCAGTCAGAATGCCCACAACCTGATCTCAGTGTCAACTGATGGTCGTATGTGCTCTTGGTCGTTGGATATGATGTCCCAGCCACAGGAAACTCTGGAACTCCAACACAGACAGAGTAAAGCGGTTGCCGTAACTTCTATGGGTTTCCCGCATGGTGACGTTAATAACTTCGTTCTGGGGAGTGAGGATGGCAATGTTTACACTGGTAAGTTGCCTCTAGTCCAGTATTAGCTTATATGCAGGCATAATAATAACTATTATTCTTTTTTTCGCGGGTGGTCAGGAAAGTATGGTAATTGATGCTTTCACGGTCCAACGGGATGGGATAGGTCTTGGCGTTGACAAAAAGCGATCGGTCGACTCGTAGCTTAAAGGTTTTAAAAGATTACAATGAAGCAATAGGTATTGCGTTCGAATCCCGTTCCGGACTATTATAAATTGTGACCGTATTAAAACAGTGCCGGGTGTCTTAATACTGTCGCACCGGTGGGTGAGCCAAGCCGAAGCATATGCTGATGCACTAATTGGGCCGGCTCGTCCGACGTGATACCACGGGCTCACAGAGTACTTAGCGTGAAATAGTACTTATACTGTGTTTGGCAGAATGAGTAAGGATATCGGAAGCGCTTAAAAAGTGTAAAATTAAAAGGCGTAAAAAGCCGGCAACACAAACAATACGCGGAATATGGTGCGGTTTGGTCATGGGTGGCGGTGTTCTCTTACCATAAAGGAGGCCCACCAGCTCTGTTGTCCGCTATAGAATAAAAAAAATCGCTAGCTTTATCAATTTACAGGCTTAAATCAATAGCAAGATGTTTTCATATGTCAGGTTGTCGTCATGGGCAACGTGCGGGTGTGTCTGAGTGTGTGGAGGCGCACGCGGGGCCCGTGACGGCCGTTTCGTGTCACTCGGCCGCTGGCCCATTGGACCTTTCACATCTGTACCTCACTGCCTCTATGGACTGGAGTGTTAAGCTGTGGAGTCTCAAGGTGCATATGACAATCAAATTTCTGAATTCATTGAAACTAAATACGAAATCAAGCATGAATTTCATTTATATTAGAGGGCGTTCCACTAGACTTGACTGGAAACTCACAAAGCTCACTAAGCCATTCCACATGACATATATACTACTGACGTCATTATTTTCATTCACGCCACGCTCACAACAGCCGATCTAAAAAGATGGGTCGAAGTGGACGTTGAGAATGCGCGGAAAACGAGATAGGCGATTTGGCGCAATATTTGAAATTTGTCACTTCAAACTCGCAGATGGCGACGGCAAAATTTGTTTTATACGATTCTGGTAGAGATATTGCTTTTAAAGCGTATGTTTCTATGTTAAACCTAAAATTAAAATGTAGACTCTTATTAAAATTAAGTTCGATTCTAATTATTATAACTATTAATTATTGATTACTAATTATTATATCTCAAGGATGACATGTTTTTTCAAATCACGCATCGTCAAACGACGTTCAAAATATTCCGTTACCCATTCCACTTAAGTTAATTCCTCATTTACATTCAGCTGAAGTGAGCAGGGAAGTGGTCATGACGAGTATGAAAACTTCATGTTTTTCATGCCACTCGCGCTGCCCAGCGCTCCCGAAAGAAGCGGTTTTTAGTGCGGACTTCAAAGGACCGACAGGGCGTGGACAGGACTTTCTGTTCAATCACTCAGTTGACGCCTGAGCCCTCCGGACGCCCGAAGTAGTTAACGTGTTTACAATGCGTTGCAAATTGAAACAACCTACATAAAAATGCCGTACGATTGGAGCAACGACATTATAATTAAGTTTATTAATTAAGTAAGACGCACATAATTATGTATCGCTTAATGATACAGCGCGAGCGCTGCAATATTTTCAACGTCTGCCATTGCCTTAACTTGAAAGCGAAGTGAGAGAAAGGTCAGTATGTAAACACACATATCCGTCGATCCTGCTGCATCACTATTTAGAGAATTATTGCCGGCAGCGCGAGGTGCAGCGATAGGGGCTGAATGTAAATGCACATCACACTATTGCTCGGAAGCAATTGGAACGATAAAAACCGTGGTCGTGAGAGTGACCGTTGTCAGCGCTTAGTGGAACGCGTTATTGTAACACAATACCGAGATTTGTCCAGTCTCAGTTCAGTCCAGTCTGAAATAGGATTTCAATAGACTGATTGATATTTTAAGGGAATGATACTGTTGAAGTGCTGTCGTATTTGTTAGAAATATCTCTTAGTTTATTGTTATGTATAGAGTGTACTTGGAGTTGATTTTTCTCCTAACAATTAACAATTTTATTACCTTAATTATTAAAGTTTTTGTTTATTTTTATATTATTAATAATTTTTGAAATTTTGTATGTATAAAAATTGTCTGGAAATATTTTACAGGAAAATAAACCCTTATACTCATTTGAAGACAGTGGCGACTATGTGTCAGACGCACGTTGGTCACCCGTGCATCCAGCTCTCTTCGCAGCTGTTGATGCTCACGGCCGATTAGACCTCTGGAATCTTAATCGGGACACTGAGGTATTTTATGATTGCTATCTCTATAGAGAACAAGAATCATAGCCGTGAGATAGTCACGCTGAAGCATACTATTTGGACCGGATGGTCCTTATTTGAAACCACGGGCTAACTGAATACTCAGCGTGAAATGGTAGTTGTACTTGAAACGGTGCTACTACTGTTTTTCACTGAGTGAGTGAGGACATCGGAGCGCAAAACAGCCGGCAACACGTACAACACGCGGATTGTGGCTCGGTTGTCTATGGGCGGCGGTGTATAGGAGACCTGCTCCGTTGTTGGCTTTACCATATAATAATAAGCTTAGTACAGCATATAGATGAATTGCGTATTGTTTGCACTACATACTTTGATCATGCATTTCTAAATTATAGTATAATTATTTATATAGGTGCCAATAGCATCAATTATGTCTCACGATGGAGTGGCATTCAATCGAGTTTCATGGTCTCCAAATGGATCTTTACTTACTGCGGGAGACGACGCCGGCAAAATATGGGTCTATGAATTAGCTGAGGTAAATAAATATTTCACTAAAATCACGATTATAAAGTATTGAGGTCATACACAAAAAATGTCTTTTATTTTAAAACAAATAGAGTTTCTTCCACTTAAATTATTTTTTTAAGACATGTTTTTAGATTTTGATAGCTGCTATTAATAGCTGGGATATTTTTTTTTAAATTGGGTCTAATTTGTAATTTATAACTAACAGCAAGTGTATCAGCCACGTCACGATGAGTGGACAAAGCTAGTATACACATTACAAGAGCTTCGTAACAATCAGTTGGATGAGGAAACGGACAGACTCAGTGTGACTAGTGGCCCACCTTCTCTAGGCAGCCTTAATTCATTGGCCAGCAACCCTCTCAGGTGAGACTTCACAAACAACATTTAAAAGATTTTAAAAAATTTTGCTCTATCCTATGTGTCTGTGATGCTATATTTTTTATTATTTTGTATGGCTTATTATTATAGTATAATTTTATTAAAGAAACCGTCCGATTCGGACATATCACTTTTCTACAAGCTAGGTAGATGAATTTTGAGAGAGCTACTCACTCAAAGTGTTTCAACACTTATGAAACCACAATGCAATATTAATTTGAACACCAGAACTGCTTTTTGAAAATATTAAATACCACTGTTCTACAATAGAACAAAAAAAGATTTTTTAATGAATAACTAATAATTGTATATTTATTACTAAAATTTAATTACATAAAAAATAATAATATTTTGTGTTTCAGATAACTGATGCGATGGGACATTCGCTGCGGGTGGAAACTTTGATCATTTCTTCCAAGTGTGGTTTTAGTTAATGTTTAAAAATCTATCTAAAAATACAAATTCAATACTTAAGTGGTACAGAAAATACTAGTTAATACTCAATACATCTTTTATTGATATATATAACTTGTTAAAAATAAAGAGACAGCAGCAGTATTACTAAATAATTTTATCAAATCAACATGTTTCAGTTTTTACATGGGAATAAGTTAATTAGGTTAACTTATTTTTCTGTAATGATTACTTTGTTGTGATTATTTAGTTTTTCAATGATGCAAGAAACAGTTTATTATTTTTATTGTATTATTAAAACTATAGGCACCACTTACTAATAATGCAAAATGTTTCTCTTAAAATAAAGATAACTTCATAATTGTAGAGTAAATCAGCACCATCTAGGTATTAATCTAATATAGATTGTCACTGTTGCTTCATCTGATTAATTCAACTAATCAAAAATCGAATTTCAGATAACACAATATATTCCAATGTTAAACATGTTATATTCTTAATGATAAATGGTTAGGAAATAATTTATTTAAAACTGATTAGATTTAGTTGTGATCTATTTATAATTTACTGTATATGTGTAATGGAAATAAATTAAATGCTTCTTACATTGTTTTTATTCAATTCTATACTTTTTATTAAACAATAAATATTATTCTGGTTTAAAAGGCATTGCAACTTTTCCTTTAGACAAGTTTATTTCATCCCAATAAGTACATTGTAAACTTTTGCGATCCATTATATCTGTATACAATTTGCCATCTAGGTGATCCATTTCATGCTGTACTATTCTTGCTGGCCAGCCATGATATGATTGAGATATTGCATCTCCATTAGCATTAAAACCTAAACAATAATAAATATATTTAGATAACAAATAATATAGAAAAAATACAAATATTTCTATAGCAAACTAAGGTTTTTAAGATAAATTTTTAAATCACTACTTACCCGACACTTCTACAGCTCTATATCTAGCAACTTCTGCTTGAAATGATCGAATACTTTCACATCCTTCAGGATGGACAAGTTTTTGATAATCCAGAACCTTTAATTTTGGATTAACATATACCTAGAAGTACATTTTATTTAAAGTTTAAACCAACATATTTAAAAATAAATTATATTCATAATACTTACTCACAGTTAAAGGTATTTCGTACATGCATTTACTTTTTATGACTTCTGGGAGTTCAGACTTCATATCCTTAGTGGTATGTCTCATTATAAATATTCTCTTATTAATGCCTATTTGAGGTGCGGACATACCAACACTGCTGTATTGGTGTAGTACATGTTGAAGAATTGCCATAACTTTTTGAATTTCAGGTGTTTTTATTTTATCTACAGGAACCTCAGTCGCAATTTTTCGTAATATAGGATCACCTATTTGTACAACATGTTCATAGGGCGGATTTACTCTTCCACGGCTAGGCGATAATCTAGCATACCAATTTAAAGCGCGTCTAAGAAAACGCATTGTTTAAGTCATCAGTGTAATTATTGACACTGTTTACAGGTGTATAAATTACACTTCACACAATAACTACGGTTAGTTCACATAACCCATATCATTACCTATTTCTAAATACAGAATACGATTATAACTAAAGTAACAACTGACAAGCTCAGATATAGTCATTTTAAGTTTAGTTTTAACCACAGATTAAGTAGCTGTTAGCAAGTATACAATTTTGCGCTAAAATTAATACTTTAAACCGAGTTTCAAGTAGTTCTACTCATGAAAGTTAATTATATATATACAATTCACTAAATATTTAAATTATATATTATGTTTATATAGTAATTTTTTAAATATGTATACAGTAATAGCTTTAAGATTTAGTTAATTCTTCATATTAATTCTTATCTTGCATCAAATGTAAACAATTTGAAATATTAACATATAGCGTTGGTGGGGCTGCTGGTTAGCAGTCTAATATTTATTGTCAAGGTAAAGCATCATTAACAGTTAACGTTTATTTTAATTTTAAAGTATCTTGATTTTTTCGTGGCGGTGACCATAGCGCATTTAGGAAGACTTATTTAAAACACATTCATTGGTATTGCGCAAAGTAATTATTTACATTTCAGTGAACTTTAACCTTAATAAATTTTTTTTTGGAAATAGTAATAGTTATAGTAATTTATTTCAAATGTATAAGTTTCGTATCGATAAAAATTAACCACTTTTATTTTAGATGCTTAAACTTAGGCTTATAACGCGTGCAACAGGACTAACTAAAAGAGCAATGTCAACGCAAGAACAGGATGTCTTGTTCGAAAATCTGAACAATGCTGGCATCATTACCCTCAACCGACCTAAAGCACTTAATTCGCTAAATACCTCAATGGTAACGAAATTATTGCAGCAGTTAAGATCATGGGAAAATAATAAAAGTCTGGTGATTGTGAAAGGTGCAGGTGATAAGGCATTTTGTGCTGGTGGTGATGTCAAATCAGCAATAGATAGAGTTGAAGGGCCAATATTTTTCCATGTTGAATATAATGTAAATTATTTAATTGGAAAATATAAGATTCCATATGTAGCCTTATTGAATGGTGTAACAATGGGAGGAGGTTTAGGAGTATCAGTGCATGGGCGTTACAGAGTAGCAACAGAGAAGACAATAATAGCCATGCCTGAAACAAAAATTGGATTATTCCCAGATGTTGGGGGTTCCTTCTTTCTACCAAGATTGCAGGTTAATTTAGGGATGTACTTAGGTCTCACAGGTCTGTATCATAAATATCAAAATTCAGCTCATGGTTTGAATATTAAAATAAAAAGTATGTACCTAATGTTTATAAAATACTGGTCTGTTAAATATCAAAATATTGTTTGCTTATTTTTATCACAGTCAAATATAAGGTATGATGTAATATTATCTGATGTTTGTTTTGATATGAATTTAAATATAGCAATTTATTGTCTTATTTAAATTTTATAAAATCATAAGTTTTTAATGTTCATAAAAATTTGAAAATATGCGTACCTAGTATATCAATTGTCTTTTTAATATTTAAGGTGACCGATTAAAGGGTGAAGATGTTGTGAAGGCTGGTATTGCTACACATTTTGTCTCTAGCAAACGTCTGTATGAACTTGAGAAACTCTTATCTAGATGTACTAATGAAAATGAGGTCCAATCTTTACTGAATAAGTTTCATGAGAAACCAGAACAATTTTCTTTGGCAGATAATATTAAGCATATTAACTACTGCTTTGCTGCATCAACTGTGGAAGAAATCATTGAACGGCTTGAAAATGTAAAGAACGACTGGTCAGTCAAGACAATTAAGGTGTGATTTAGTGATATTTTAAATAATTAATGAAGGCACGATAACTTCAGAAAATTATACATAATATTACGTAGTTTGAAAAATATACAAGATGTATATGATTAAGAAATTTTTATTTTTACAGACACTTCATCAAATGTGTCCTGGTTCACTGAAAATAACACTGCGGGCTTTACAACGTGGAGCCCAGCTAGAACTGCCTCAGTGCCTTAAGATGGAGTATAGGCTAGCCTGTAGAGCAACTGAAAATCATGATTTCCCTGAAGGTGAGTACAAATTTTTACAACTAATTCTTAATGTTATCTTGCTAACGAAAGTGTTATATATTATAATTTCATACAGGCAAGTAGTTACAACAGTGACGATAATATAACTAAAAACCGCCTTCGTTGGAAGCGATGGCGAAGAATGTTCTACGTCCGCAGCCTTTCATTGGCGAAATATAGTCCGGTCTCTTAGGCCACTGTTCGGCAAAGTGTGTACCTCGTTCATTAATTGGTGTGCCTCGGAAAAAAAAGATTGTCTTATAAATGTATGTTAAGCAATATATAAGGATAAGTAAATTACTTTGGTGCCTACACATATCTATTCATGTGAGCGTACAAGCGACACGTTTTTGTTTCATTGTTTTGGTTTTTAATAAATAAATGTTGATTAATAATTACATAAGATATTTCTTCTTTGTTTGTAATGTACATTTAAAAAAATCATCTTTTCCTAGATGTACCTTGTACACAAAAAGTTTGCGGAACATTGCCTTAGGTTCACATTTCCCCGCGACGGTCCAGGCCGAGGCCCTAGTCTTTCATGATGCCAGTTGTTGAAAAAATATTTTTGGAAAAAACGGGCGCGCCACCCACCCGCTTTGAGCTGTAAAGGCAGTGGCTTTGACCAGTGGGTCAACAGTGCGAAAGGAATTCTAAAAAAACTTGACTAATTGATCCTACATTATGTTCAGTATCTAACTATAATAATATTTTTTCAACGTTTGGATTTCATAATATTAGAATATTAGATTATTGAATATTTCAATAATCTTGCCAGTAAATAAAAACTTTTTTTAAATTGGTACTTGATGGATAGTTGGAATCCTGATCTAAAATGTTTGTATAACACCAACCAAAGCTATTGATCGAAAAATGTTATATAATATAATGACTGAATTATCTTTACACAATGTAGTTCTTATAATTCGATTATAGGAGTCCGAGCTCTGCTAATTGACAAAGACAACAGTCCTAAGTGGCAGCATATGTCTCTCTCCGATGTTGATGAGGACTATGTAGAAGATTACTTTAAGAAATTACCTCAAGAGAAAGAACTGCAGTTCTTTGATGCGAAACTATAAGGTAACATGATATCAACATTTTTAATTACTTTCACTTTAATTACTGAAATTTAAGCAGACCTTGCATAGTAGAAATATTTACTAGTGAGGGATGATTGATTATCTCTTAATCAAATTAGTTTATTTTTAGTGCACCTATTCTCATGTACGACAGATAAAAAATTACAATATATATGTCTCGAACTAGCTGTGTTTTAGATCAACCTATATTAAGTAGTTATTCACCTGTGGAATGTAGTATAAAACTAAATTAAATCTTATTTACATATTTTTTGTAACAATTGCCCTTCGCTAGTCTTTATTTACAGCTGTCACTAATCTTGTATATTTTATAATGTGAAATAATGAATATGATGTCTATCACAGATCGCGTACTAAATTCGTCAATAAACATTATCAAACTTTCATGAATTATTAAAGTTTAATGATATAGTTACAGAAAATTACATAAAACCATCGCAATATTATATTATCCTTTGTATTTGCTCACTGGAAATGTGTAATTTGATGTAGTCATTGATCTGTCTGTCTTTTATTATAGGTATGGGCACATAAGTTAATACTAAGCGATAAAGTGAGGGTGAGTTGACGCATGTGCATTCCAGGCCAAACATAGTGGTACAATTTCACCCGCGTAATATTGTTAGATACAAAGAGCTTCTTGAAAATTATTCGATTCTAAGTAATTTACTCATAAACCCATGTTTGTTTTGTTTTTAGTTAAAATATAATTCGTTTTATTAGTAATCATGGCTGAAATATTAAACAAAACCAAAAATAAACTAATATAAACATTTAATTTTAAGTCAGTAATAACGCTCCTTCCATCAATTATAATTTATTGGCAAAGTAGTCAAGCAATGTACCTTATTGTGAAATCGCGTACCAACGCATCCACAAAAACCGAACGCAACTGAGCTAACACGACTCTACTGACAATTGACCCAACCCTGCCCGCGCAGACACCCTACGCACCCCATAAAAAGCCTAGTTCTGCCTTCCTTATGTGCTCATATTTATAACGAAATTTTTTTTTAAACGTTAATACTTCTAGATACTTCTAGAAGTAAAAAAGTAATACCTCTATTTTAATAACCCATGCAGGCAACATGGGAAAATTTACACTTAATTACCAATTAGTCAATAAATATAATTTATTTAATCCGAATTTGTATGTATGTTATAAAGCTGTGTTCAAAGTTCCACATTCTGTCAAAATATATAATAAATAACAAATGTGGAAGCTACAAATCAACAAGGAAGAAACTTCAAAAAGCAGAGATTTATGTTCATTGACACTTGAATAATCACAGAAGATCAAATATATGA
>DWCF01002222.1:0-25132 GCA_018230265.1 Delias oraia | reverse complement strand
GCAATTAAATACGTTAATCATATATTTATGATGCTAATTAATAGAATAATTAATATTTAGGCTCAAAACGTATCATTCTATGAAGTTTTGTAACATCCCGACTAACGAGTCACGCTCAATTTACGATCCTGGCGAAGAAAAAAAATCGACTGATAAAATTTGATATGGAATATCTTCTAATAGAGATTACCGAATAGAAATGTCCTTAGTCTTTAACTTTACCCATGATAAAAGAGCTGTTAAGACATTGTAACAATACTCAATGTGAAACGGTACTTGTATTGTGTTACACTTAGTGAGTGAGGATATCGAGGTAAAAAGGCAGCAACACAACCAAAGTGCGGAATTTGGCTCGGTTGTCCATTTGTTTAAAGGGAAACGGTGGTAAACAAGCAGGAGGCTCACCTAGGATAAGCGGTACTCAGCCCATGGACACACCTAGCATTTGAAGGCCCGCGAGTGTGTTGCCGACCTAGAAGGGAAAGATACGCTCTCTTTTTATAAGTTCCCAAGTCATGGGCGGCGGTTTTATTTTACCGCACAGGAAACCCAACGGCTCCGTTATCCGCTATACCATAAACAATTATAAGTTAGGTACTTTTTTATTTTATAACGGACTAGGGAGCAGCTGGGTCTCATGAGCCCATGAACAACCGCGCTACAGTCCTCGCATTGGTTGTGTTACCGGCTTTTTACGCCGCTTAAGCGGAACTTCTAAAGACCTCCAATATCACTTACCCTTCGAAACACAGTACAAGTACCGTTTCACGCTGAGTATTCTGTGTATTCTGTTATTATAGTTATTGGGATCCCTATATTTATTTTGATATAATGAAACAGGAAGGTCTGTAAAGCTATACAGATCGTTGTTTACCACCGGTCAGACACCACTCCCCATACATGAATTGTCTGCGTGTAATGAATACTATGCTTTGTATGTGTCATGTGTTTTCCCGTATAAACAGGTCTCTTCGTAGCTCTCATCAGCGCATCTGTTTCGGATTTCATTTCAATAACCTCAATCGAAAAGAATGCTCGTTTCGAAATGAAAAATAAATTTCGAAAGTTATTAGCTTAATTGACTTTTAATTAATTTTATGTTAGGTGATAATAGAACGCACAGACTTGTACAATGATGGGCAAAGTGACTGTGTTGTTTTTTTGTGCGCTGATACCGCCCTCATTTTGTAAGTAAATATATTTTTTTTATAAAAAACTGAAGTAAACGAGCTCACCGTTCGGATAAGCACTGCTTCGCCCATCGGAACCGACAGCGCTTGCTGGGGCTGCGGGTCTTTGACGGCCTTTGTTTCTTAGTATATATATATATAAATGGGCGTACGAAAAATTGATCAAGAATACTAGAAGAATACAAGAATACTATTATAGGACGGCTGCCCAATCCGTAGTTAATTCGTTAATTTTTCTATTTTCAACAGCTTTTGTTGGAGTTTTGTTTTATCGCCAGGATCCAAATTTAGTTTTTTCTGCTAAATATTTATTAAATTGCTTATTTGGTCATTTTAGTATATAATGGCGATAGCTGTTACGTGAACAACCAGCCTGGGAAATGTAGATCGTTAACATTATGCCCAAGATTAGTGAACGAAGTGAGACGCGCCGGTATTCCTATGCCTCTGTACATCAGGAAGAAGCTTCAAGACCTCGGGTGCGGTTTTGAACAGGACCAGCCACTTGTAAAGTACCTATGTTTTATATGTAATCATAGTGTAGTTTAAAAATAGACCAGTAAAGAAAGATATAACCTCCGTTGTCTATGATTATTTTATAATATAGCGGAAAATGGAACAAATGGGTCTATTATATGGTAAGAGAGCACCGTCGTCCATGGACAACCGCGCCACAGTCCGTGCATTGGTTGCGGTGCTGACGCCACTTAAGCGCAAATTTTATAAGCCTCCAATATTCAAGTACTTATTCAAGTACAGTATTCAAGTACAACAATTTAATGCTGAGTATTCTGTGAGTCCGTGGTATCACCAGCCGGCCTAATTACTCCGTCAGCATATGCTTCAGCCCAAGCTGAATATAGAGCCATCTCTATGATGACTTAGATATGATGCGCAACAACTTTCTTATCTAATTCATAAACAATTTATCTATATAATTGCTTAACGAATAAACCGGTAGACTTGGTGGTTTAAAATTGGAATAAAAAGAAGCATACGATCCTTATACGTTCATTAAAAAACCTATTTACTACTTGTAAATTAAGAGGCATAGATGATTTGAGATATTTGAAATATAATATTTTTATATATAACTCTATTTATTATCTATACTAAATGTCGTTCCAATTGTTAAAACATATTTTGTTAATGAGTAATGTAATTATTAATTTTCATTATCACCCTCGGTTAGTCATGATTAGAAAGTTGTCTAAAAAATGTTATCTGTAATAACATATCTTTATTCTTTATTTAATTGGTGGCTAACGAGCAGCAGACCCACCAAGGGCAGGCGGTTCTCCGCCCATGGACTCCCCAAGCTTCTGCAGAGTCGCGGGTGCGTTGCCGGCCTTTATGTAATTTGTACGCTCTTAACAAACGATTTTCAACAATTTAAGGTATGCTGTGAAACTAATTCCTATGAATACGACTACAGCGGTGAGAACCGGAGACCATCAGACTCTTTCGTACCTACTGAGCCTCCCACATCATATCCTCAGCCAGTTCAAGTCAACAACAGAGGAGAAACTAATACGTTATTAGAGCAACCTCCTGATATCACAAAGCACCCGAATTTGCGTCTGCTACCAAGGGACTGTGGCCCTATTGAAGGAGAGCGTATTTTTGGTGGGAATAGAACTTCATTGTATGAAATGCCCTGGATGGTTCTGTTATCATACCGTTCAGGTAACTCTTACACTGTAGTGTAATAATAATAGTCGAATAACATAATAATAGGGAATAGATGAAATACAAAGAAAAAAAATTCAAAGAACGGGCGCGTTCTAGAACTCTATGGCTTTGTGTAGTTATGGTTTTCTTCAAGAGTCGAGGCTACGAGGCTCTCAAAAGGTTATTTTGAGAGCCTCGTAGGTCATTGGTTTGATAAGTCTCCCACGAAGCGATAGATATCGGGTTCGAATCCCATTCCGGATAAATTATAATTTAATTTATAATTTATTCATTAATTTATTATTATTTATTATAAATTATAGCTTAATTTATAATTTATTCGGTCTATGGAGGGGCTTGACGCTAGCCGGGCGAGTGTCCTAATGATGTCGCACCCATGGGAAAGCCACGCTGAAGGATTTATGCTAACACAATAGTTGGGCCCGCTGTTCTGAAATGACCAGGTTTACACAATGCTCAACGTGAAATGGTAGTTTTGTTGAAACGGTGCTTCTAATGTGTGTTCGCTGAGTGAGTGAGGATATCGGAGCTCCTTAAACATGCCGTTTAAGTGGCGTTAAAAAGCGGCAACACAACCAATGCGCAGACTATGTCGCGCTTGTCCATGGGCGGCGATGTTCTTTTACTATATAGAAGACTCACCTGCTCCGTTATCCGATAACCCATAAAAATAATATAAAATGTGTAGAGTGTATGTTAAGTTATATGTCCTGATCGCAAAGAGAAGACACAACTGAGAGTTTAAACTTAATCTAATATTAAAATAAATTTTCTTTAAAAACTCTATTTGCAAATGTAATAACTGACAGTAAAACCTGTTATTTATCAAGACGCAAATATAACAAGGAAAACACTAGTTATGAGACATGGAAAGAATACAGAATCATATAAAAATAACCATAGTCGTCATTTTGTAAGTACAATTTTGTTTTAGGCCGTGGAGATAAGCTGAGCTGCGGTGGTACATTCATAACAGAATGGTATGTACTAACTGCGGCACACTGCGTGTCCTTTCTTGGTAAAAAATTGCGACTAGAATATGTAATCCTGGGAGAACACGACGTCAGACAGGATCCCGACTGTGAGAGCATTGAAGGAGAACTGATGTGCGCACCACCAGTCCAAGTAGGTAGACCGAACTAATCGTTCTACATTGAAATTCTCATTGTACTAATAGCCTTTTTTCGTATGTATTGACGCATATATCAATTAAAACGTCATGACTCCAGCCGGCAGGAAATTAGAATTCCTCTCTATAATCAGAACGGTAGAGAAGAAAATGTCCAGCATCCACTCGCTCCAATGTCCCCTAGAGTCTGCCGGCCCATATAGGACCCTCGGGGTTGATCTAAAAACAATTGTTGAGACTATCTTCGATACCGTAATAAGATTGGGTCAGAAAGTATGTTACAAACATGGGGGTATATTTGTATGCTCCGATGTGTTCTGGAAATTACAACTGAAAATTCAAAATTTTAAAACGTTCGCCAGTTCAACGCTAAGCTAAGGGGATTGAACCCGAGACCTATTGCTTTGTGATAATAAATAAACAAACTATTGTAAATTTGGAGATAAAAAAAACCCTACGAATTTCTTGTTGGTTCTTTTCGTAGAGGTATATCTGCCGAAGCAACGGTAGGTTTACTAATAATTGTACCTAAATCGACTTGTAAAAGTGCCCCTAATGGGGCCTATTTGAAGATATGCTTATTTGAATTTTGAATTTCTTATATTTATAGAAAGTTAGTATCGACGCAATAATAAGTCATCCGGGATACAAACCACAAAGTTTATACGACGATATTGCTTTAGTTAGGCTGTCAGAGCCAGCCGACTTTTCTTTAGGTGAGTTACTTAAATTTACTTACTTTGCAGCGTGGGACGTTCACCCACAAGGTGGACATATGACCTTATAAAGGTCGCCGGAAAACGCTGGATGCAGGTCGCCTCCGACAGATATTCATGGAAGTCCAAGGGGTGGCCTATGTCCAGCAGTGGACGTCTTACGCCTGAAATGATGATGATGCTGATGAGTTACTTAAGTTAACTGTATTTTGAAAAGTGTTATTTTTAGGTAATCATATGTTTAAATTAACTATATAAGTATATCAATTGTTAGGATTCAAGAGTAAGGACGATCGGATTTTTTATGATATAACAGACAACGGAGCAGGTGAGTCTCCAATATGGTAAGAGAACACCGCCGCCCATGAACAACTACAACTTAACTTACTACTTAACTACTACTTACTACTTAACTGGTATTTCTAAGGGCCTCCGATATCCTAACTCAGA
Organism: Delias oraia; assembly: GCA_018230265.1. Taxonomy (NCBI): domain Eukaryota; kingdom Metazoa; phylum Arthropoda; class Insecta; order Lepidoptera; family Pieridae; genus Delias; species Delias oraia. The sequence goes on along the minus strand of DWCF01002222.1, from coordinate 19,955 downwards.
GAAACACAGTAGAAGCAATGTTTCAAGTACAATTACCACTTCAGACTGAGTATTCATTGAGCCCGTGATAACATTTCGGACGAGCCGGCTCAATCAGTGCATCAACCTATGCTTCACCATGGCTCTTCCACGGGTGAAAGTGCGGAAAAAGGGGAAAATGCGGTAACATATTATTATTATTATTGACTAATTAATTGTTTTCAGATAACATGAAAGCAGTGTGCTTGCCAATTACAACGGAATTGCAAAATCAACGTTTGGACGGCTTGTTAGGTACTGTGGCCGGATGGGGTGCTACTGAAGATGGTTTGCAAAGCCCCGTGCTGCTGAGTGTTGCTCTCCCAACTATAACTAATAGAGAATGCCAGAATATTTATAACGGGTAAATTTTTAAAATAATGCGGCTTTCTCCGAGTAATATTATAATATTGCTATATTGCTATATATTTTTATTATAAAGCTAACAACGGAGAAGCTAGGGCTCCTATAAAGTAAGAGAACACCGCCACCCAAAGATAACCGCGCTACAATGCGCGCTTTGTGTGTGATGATGGGTTTTTGCTCCGATATCCTCACTCATCAGCAAAACAGTACAAGTACTGTTTCATTGTGAGCATTTTGTGAGGTCGTGGTATCAGTTTGGACGAGCCGGCTTAATTAGTGCGTCAGAACTTATATGCTTCAGCATGGCTATCCCACGAGTCTTAATTCCGAAGCTATTTGTAGGCGGAATGGTAATTATTTGAAAAATTAGGCACAATGCTTACTGTCTTTATTTTCAGATCTCCACATATCTACGACCGTCAAATATGTGCTGGGGGCGTTCAAGATAAGGATTCCTGTGGCGGTGATTCTGGCGGACCTCTTATGTACCCTGGACGTATAGATTCGGGTGCGGTTCGCTACGTACAACATGGGATAGTGTCCTATGGTTCTAAACGTTGTGGGATTGGAGGTTATCCAGGCGTCTATACGAGGCTTTCTTATTACATGGAATGGATTTTAGATAACCTAAGCTAATCTATTAAATTGTAATTTAAATGCCATAATACTAGTCGATTGCATCCAATCTAGGCTTAGGGGTAAGCACTTAACTTCGTTTCCTTTATTGTAAAGTGCCAAGGCGTACCTCACAGGTGCATCTAAGATGCTGGAAACTGGCACTCTCACATCAATAGTACCTGTATTAATATGTATTCTGTGTCAACAGCAAAGAGGCTTATCTATTTTAATTATTATGTTAATTGTTTACGACACTTTTTTTTGAATGACTACTTGCTGTATATGTATATACACCACTTTGCGGTCGTGTATATACATACCGGCTCTGACAGCTAAACTCTTTACGGTATTTTATCGTTTATGAATCCATGGAAGGTATTAAAAATACTCTTTGAAACTGCCGCGTATTGAATACAAAGAAAGCTATACTTAAACATGTTTATCATAAATGGAATAATCTTACATATGTCTTTAGTTACCATATGAATTTACTTTAACCATAGTCAAACATAGAAATTAAGTTGCTTAGTATTAAATGTATGATCACATTTTTTAATTCGCATTTATAGTAAAATTGTAACAGTGTAATTATAATAATTAAATAAACTTAAAAATTATATTTTTATATGTGTACTTGCGCATAAATATTTAAATTGTATTAGTATATTACAAAACTTTAGTACCTACAATAAAAATCTGGTTGGCCATGACATTTCATATCATCCCCACTGTTATCTCCTTTGGTTATGAATTTTTTAAGTACTTAAAATATATATATTACAAATTTAATTACAATATATCATTTAATATTATAAATTTAAGTTTATGAATGACATGGAAGTAGATAAAGCTGAACCTTCGACATCCACTGCAATAAGAGAGGGAATATTAGAAACGAGAGCAAACTGTTCTATAAAAGTAAGACATTTTTGTCAAAAATAAATTATATCATAAAGATAGTATCCTAACTAGCAAAGACTCAGATTTTGGACGCATAATTAAAATAATTTATATTTATTTATTCAGATAGTATAAAATATTTTAATGACATTTGGAAGTCAATTATAGTTATTGATTTCAGAGAAGAAAATGTTCGTGGGGTGAATGTTTGGAAAGCATTGTAAAACAATGCAAAACTTTATCGAATGAACCTTTTTCTTGGCAGCTTTTGAAGAGTATGATCTTTTTTGGTTTGGGACTCAAATTGTTTCGAGATATAAACATACATACATGTAACGAATAGACTGGGATTGATTTGAATTTTGTTTTTGATAAATATATTAATGAATTGGAAACGGTTTTGAACATTTTATAATATATATGTTTCAGTATAATACAATTATAAGAATAATGGTATAATATGCGAGTATTTAGGTATGATTCTTTGGATTCTTAAGAAATTATTACCAATACACAATGCCAAAACATCTAGTACAAAAGTAGATAAAAAGGGACATCAGGTTTGAAATGATTGTCATTACAACACTTACGCCTTTGAAGCCCCTAGTGGTTAATCCAAATATGTCATTACCAAAAAAAAATCACCACATAAATTTAAATATACTATGTACGTAAGTAAATGTTTAAGATAATTTAAATTATTTAAAAGGGTAAATATAGCGAAATACACGCTTAAATAAGGAAAAACCGGTCAGAGTTGTTTGTATTATTAATAAACTGTCAGATGAGCTTAATATATTTAGAATATATTATGTATCTCGATTCTCATTCGAGCCAATTGCTGTTCGCTGTACGCAGTGCGCTTGTGTCCGTCATACAAGCAGCCATTGTATGTAAATAAATTGATAACCCTCTCCTATGTTTATATGTCAGGTCAAGTGTTTATCTGTTGAGTGTTAAGGAATTATTTATTATCATTTTATTCATACCGAATATGGATATATTATGGATTGCAATATGTTGCCTTTGTTTTCACCTAGAGTTCGTTTCGGCAGGTAAGGTCAAGATTACTTACCGCTCGCTTGTATTTAGTGTTGTCATGACTACGAAATATTTAAATAGACTAATGTGGAAATTAAAATTTGTTTGGATGTTACGGCCACGTATTAAATGAAATCATTATTGAATTATAAGTTTAGTTAAATTAGTATTTTATGAATCAAAACCCTTTTTATTGATGAAGTTCGGATTACCAATGAGGAAAAATAAAATATGTATTGCATAATTTGAAACATAGTATAACTTGTTTTTTTACTACTTTGTTACGTCACTCGATACAAAGAAATGTAAAGATTCTATTGACATTTTCCATAGGTACAAAAAGGCACAGAAAGCTATATACTATATAAAGCTATATATATATATATACATAGACTTATTCACCTAACTAAAATATTTTCCTAATCTACTTGACTAATTTTGATGAATCTGTTTTCAATTTACTATAATACCACAAGAAGTAGTATGAAAACATTTTTAACCGGCCTCAAGAAGAATTTTTAAGGTATAAACTGGACGCGTAGTTTCTTCCTTCGTCCGTGGACCGATTAAACCGAATGAGGTATCAAACGAAACGATTTTTTTCTCAGATTTTTAAAATGTACAGTTTTGAGGTTACTGAAAGAATTGTTTAAGATCTTTAAGCGAATCGATAACATCGATTATTATTTATAGTAGGCAAATTTACTATGGAATAAAAAATATTTTCTTGAGAGTTGTGTTAATGTAGAGTACGATGTACTTCGAGGTGCCACTGAAGACTTGGAAAGAGCTAAACGGTGTTCATGAACTTCAACAGGTTTAACTAATATTGAAATCATGAGGAGCACTTTATATATCATTATTATTTCAGTTTTATTTAAATTATTTTAATTAATTATTTAAATTAGATCACTTGTAAAAGCAGTCAACACATCCATTCTAAGTGTAGGCTGCTAAAATAAATAATCGTTACCTTTCAATTTCACGTCTATAAAATAACAGATAATGCACCTATCTGTAAATCGTATCTGCAACGAAATCTTTGAAAATCTGTAACAAAATACAATGTTTGACATAAACTGTAAATGCTTTATTTTCATAGCGTGCCCGAAAGGCGTCAGTTGCATACCAATTGATAAATGTACATTGGCTTATAATAATATCAAAATCCCACAAATTCAAACGTTAATACTAAATTTAAATTGCGACTTCGAGGGAACTTTGCCATATGTGAGTTTTTTACTTTACTAAGCTTCATCATCATCATTTTTTAATTTCAGCAATAGAACATCCACTTCTAGACATAGGCCTCCCTTTCGGACCTCCATACTAACACACCTGTCCGAAGCGACCCGCATACAGCGTCATCCGGTGACCTTTATAAGGTCGTCTGTCCACCTTATGGGTGGACGTCCTAACTGCGCTTGCTGATCCGTGGTCGCCACTCTAGCACTTTTCGGCCCAATCGGCCATCTACTCTGCCTGCAATGTAACCTGCCCATTGCGACTTTAGCTTGCTAATTTGGCGAGCTATGTCGGTGACTTAAGTTCGTCTACGGATCTTCTCATTTCTGATTCTATCACATAGAGTAACTCCGAGCATAGCTCTCTCCATAGCTCGCTTTTAATATAATATTCGTATGCTTAAAATGGCTACAAATTATTTGAACTTTAATGGCCATGTTTAAATTTTATCAACATGGACAAACCCGTCACCCTTAATTCTCGAAACATAAGTGATGCCCCGTTATCATTCCTCTGCGGTTTGTGGTTTCCGTACAAGTTTGCAGCTTAGTGTGAGAAGCACATAGTATTTATTGTAGAAGATTAAAAATGCTAGCACGCACCTATATAATGTGCTCTACAAATTTGTCTTTTTCATTGTTTGCAACGAAGCAGGCCTTTGGTAAACAAACATGTGTTTGGTTGTTTTGCGCTTGTGCGGTATAATGTCAAGGGCCTTCTATATCCTCAACCAGCGACAAAAAATACTGTTACACGCTGGTATTTTTTGGGCCCGTTTTAACATGAAACGAGCCGGTTAAAGTTGTGCAATAGCATACCTCCTCCACGAGATATCAAGAGTTAAAGACTTATAAAATATATCAGGATCCATGCTATGTGTTTTATATAATTTTTATGCAATATTTTTATGTGATTGTAGTTCATTATTTTAAATTAGTTATAATTATTTCAGGTGTGTTGTCCGCCTACTTTTATTTTGGGGAATAGTTCATTGCTACCGAATACTTCTGTTTGCGGTATTCAGTCTGCGGAGCGTATCTATGGTGGCAAAGCAACAGAAATCGATGAGCATCCTTGGATGGCATTACTACGATATGATAAAAGTGGGTATTATTAAATAAGCAAAGTACATTATTATATTGATGAAATATATCAAATTAGCTCCGTTGATTTAAGTGCTAAAATTACTGCTCTTTTTCATTGTAATTATTTATGCGCAAATAGCTAGGTACGCTCATCTAATTGAAATTTTAGCTTCCGCCGAATTTTAACATATTATGACTTGAGTTATAGATCAACAAATAATAATTATAATTGATATAAAAATAATCGATACAAATTAAAATCAGGGACGACAATAATTCTCGCGCCCCGCACGCCGTAAGTTGTAAAGGCCAGACTGGCCAATAGCGAAAAGTTCATTTAAAATATATGACAAGACTTATCACAAGTGTCTTTGTAATTTAATACATGACTCGAAATAATAAAATACATTATATACACTCTAATTTATATAAGATAGCGTCTTTTTATCTTTTTCTCTGCACAATAGTATTTTGTTGATTAATCTATCTGCAATATGAAAAAAATCATACAGAGTTTACTGTGGTGACTTTGACCCACAGAAAGAGCTGATCTTGAACACGGTCGTATTTCTATGCCTAGGTTTTTAAAAACAATTCATAGTTTAATAGCGGATGGTTAATTTTTCAGAAAAAAGTTTTGGATATCACTGCGGAGGTGTTTTGATATCATCGCGGTATGTTTTAACAGCGGCACATTGTATCAAAGGATCTGACATACCGCCCAGTTGGAAGTTGTAAGTAAACCACGATAGTAAATATTTTTTCGTGAGTCCAATTCGCTGGTAGCGATGGCGAAGACTCGACTTCGCTTCCAATCTCACATCGGTGAGACCTTTCTCTCGCGACGGCACAGGCCGAGCTTCGTGTCTCGCAAGAGACGCCCTTGTGCTAGTCGCGGCTAACAATAATTCTCATTCAGCGAGGCCGCGAGTTCGTCCCCCGCCTGTGATAAGCTAACTTTTTTTAGCAAGTCATTGTAAAAAAATTATAAGACCAAACCTTAGAAATTAATATTAATAGTATAGTACTTACTGATATAAGTGGATTGGTAGCTTGCAGCATAGCAAGTTCGCTGCACTAAGAAAGGCGTTCGAGAAAAATTATTTTTTTAACCGATGTATTTATTTTTAATATCTTGATAGAACATATGGCACGGATATATGTTTAATTAATTTTGCAACTTAATTTTCCTTTGGTTTTCTGCAAACAAGATATAGTTAAGCGTTTTAAAATAGAACCGAATCTAGTTGTAGTTAACATGTTTTCGAAAGCCTCCAAAACTGGTTCTGAAGTTTATTTACACTCATCAGTAACCGTTTTCTGCACAAGCGCTTGATATAATTCCGTCTTACACAATCAAACCGTTGTTGAAGCCTAAATATTGCTGATATTTGATTTTTATATCACAGTTTTCTTAACGAAAAGGCGTATCGGCTTTATTATTAGAAATTAATGTAATTATTGCATGATCATATAAAATTTAATGATAAAACCATGAAATAATAATAATTGCTAAATGTATCAATAGTAATAAAGGATAAAAACCTTTCAATACAAAACAATTTGAATAAAAATTAAACAAAGCACATAATTATCGGGACATTGAGTCACCCAATACAGCTTTATAGACCCAGACACCTCCAAATATATTTTTTTTGATAAGAAAATATTAGTTCTTATTAAATTCAGATATATAATATGATGCAAAGGCATATTTTAATAATATTTTTTTGTTAAGGGTATTTCATTGTGGTTAACCGCTACCACTGTTGTGAACCTGAGAAGCTTCTTATTTATTTTTCGCTCACATGGCTCAGATTGTATTAATAATTTACAAGGTCGCAAAATTATTCTCTTTGTATTTTCTATTTTTACGGTAAAATCACAAAAGAGCTTACAATATACTTCATACTACTTTATAACAATAAATTGCAGTTGACGGGTAATAAGGCTGTGTATAAAAATATTTACTAAAGCTGAATCTCGTCTATGACTTTGCAAAATTTGCTCACCTAAATCAAAAGATTATGTTAAATATAAACCTGGTGCATACGTTTAACTCTTGTTTTATATAATCTTGTTCACTGTCTATTAATCTGTTAATTTTTTAGCGATAATAGTCAACCCAATATTTTTCTGTTTATTTAACAATTAAATTTAAAAACTGTAATAATTATAAAAGAAAACAGTAGATATAGTTATTAAAAATGGCTACGCTCGGTTGTATGGCCCGCAAAAATTGGAGAAGCGTCGGTTTACAGCGCTCAGTATACTGACGCAAATATAAATACAAAATACAGTGTAAACTCTATATAACGACACTGAAGGGACTATGCATTTTATAGCGTTATAAAGAGTTGTCGTTAAATGGAAAGAAGAAAAATCAGTGTATGGAAGACAAGCTAAACCAATTAAAAGCCAATTGATTTCGACGCTTTAGGGAGTCTGTCGTTAAATCGAGGAACGTTACATGGAGTTTACACTGTATATGAAACTGTGGATATAACAAATAAAACTAAATAAATTAAGGTAATTATAGTATGAAATTATAAGAATCATTATTACATATGGTTGTAATTGTTTGTACTGTTGTTATATAAAGAACAGAAGTACGACTTGGTGAATGGAATGTAACGAGCGATAAAGACTGCGTTATGAATGACTGCAACGATCCAGCTGTGAATGTGCCGATAGAGAAACTCATTCCACACCAGGATTACAAGCCGAAGGATGGAAATCAGCAGAATGATATAGCACTCATCCGAATGGCCAGAGAGGTGGAATTTACTGGTAACCAAATAATATATATAAAATAGCTAACCCCGGCAAACGTTATTTTGCCACTTGACACACAAAGAATATCCTATTAAAAAAGGGATGGCGGTAGAAGAGTCAAAATTAAGGGCTATTTGTATTTTACCATGACAACTGATAATAAATAAATTTATAGAAAAAATTTAAAAAATATTTGAAGGATGGTTAACCCTTATCACTCAGGGGTATTAAAATACATCGCTGAATTTCAGAAATATTCAAATAGTAATACAAAATTTAATAAAAATGGGTCACACCGTTTCGGAGGAGGATGCTAACTAACACTAGGAGCCTCGTAGCTTAATGGTTTTAAAAGTGTACCATGAAGCGAGAGGTATATTCGAAGACGGTCCGGACTATTATAATTTAATTTGTATATTTATTCGGTCTCTAGAAGCGCTTGACAGTTGCAGGGCGAGTGTCTTAATAGTGTCAAACCCAAGGGAGAGCCATGCTGAAGCATATGCTGACGCACTAATTTAGCCGGCTCGTCCGAAGTGATACCACGGGCTCACAGAATATCCAGAGTGAAACGGTACTCGTACTGTGTTTCGCAAAGTGAGTGAGGTTATCGGAGGCCGTTAAAAAAATGCTACTTCAGTGGTGTAAAAACCCGGCAACACAAACAATGCGTGGAATGGGCGCCATTATCTATGGGCGGCGATGTTCTCTTACCATATAGGAGACCCACCTGCTTCGTTGTCCGCTATAATATAAAAAAATGAACTGTTGTCAAAATATTGTAATATCAATTTGACTGCAAAAACGGTCGCATAAATTGACTTATATGGGATCTTTTTTTTTCAGAATTTATCAAACCTATATGTATACCAATGGAAGAAGAATTGCGTAATGATTTATTCGAAGGTTGGGATATGGAAGTCGCAGGATGGGGTAAAACAGAAAACAGTAAGTGTCCCTTTTAATAACTATAGTCAGACAATTAAAAATGGCCATTTAAAAAGATGTCTTTTAATGACCGTGGTAACGCTGCGTGTCGTAGTGACCGTGTCAATTTATCCTATTTGAACGTTAATTAAAATATACATTTTTACACTAATTTTAATGTTTTACATGACCTACCACTGAGAATCTGCATTCATCACTGTTGATAGTACAGGCATTTTTATCTAAATGGTTTGAAAGCTTGATTGATTTATTTTAATCATAGCAAATATTTATCTTACAAATTTTAGGAAGTACATCTGACGTTAAGCTAAAAGTGTCATTACCCGTTGTGGGACAGGAAGATTGCCGAAATGTATATACGTCTGCGTCGCGAATCATAACCGACTATCAAATGTGCGCTGGGGGTTGGGAAGGTAAGGATTCATGCCGTGGGGACTCAGGAGGGCCGCTTATGGGACAGGCTACGAAATCTAAGAACTGGTATGTCTTTGGCGTGGTCTCATATGGGCCTTCGCCGTGTGGTACCAGAGGCTGGCCTGGAGTATACACCAGAGTAACTGCCTTTAGCAACTGGATTTTAACGAAACTTGAATCATAACCGTTTTAAAGAATATTTAAATTGAGATTGCAGTTACAGTATATTTTAAGAAAGACATTCATAAAACAATATTTTCAAAAGAAATAAAAATAATATTATCATCAGGGAATGAATGATTGTAACAAGTGGTTTTCATATACATCTTTAAAACAGATTTAAATTAAGGATGAAAAAATTGTTTTACTCTGTGGAACGTTGGAAAATTTCTGGTATTTTATTCTGAATGAATATAAATTATTAAAAATAAATTAATATTTAAGATTAATTAATTACAATAAAACCAGAATATTCTATCAATATTGTTATATATTTAACAGACTTTCAAATAATGATGTATTTGACGCATTTTTGTACTTTTGAAGAAGGATTAGAAATTACATACCTTTTAAGAAAATTGTACTTATTCCCATTATTTTACGTTCAGTCTTGATTAGGACAAATATGTGTATACCAATTGATCCAATTTTTGTTAATTTCACTATCGCGACTTTGAAAATAGTCTACAAGTGAAAATTTATAGTTTAATTGAATGGAAATTCACGGTATAAACTCAAAGAAAAACAAGAAAGGTTTTCCAAAATTATGTATTTTTCAACCTTGATAAATTTAAATACTCATAATAAAGTGCCATTATTACATAACTGTTATAAATAGAATATATCTATATATATAATAATTAACTTTATCTGTAATAGTTATCGGACATAATGTAATGACATTGACGGCTAGAAGAATATATCAATCCAAGAAATCAACAGTATTTTATTATCCAAACAGACACATTTCAAAAACAATATGTTTGTATATTATCTTTTTAATCGTTTTTCAAGCCCAGCCAAGCGATATGTTGTGAAAATGCTCTTTAACCACATCTTTAGCCGATCAACAAAAACAGAGAACTAGTCAAACAAAATCATTCTTACGCAATTATAATTAACTACATAATCATTTAATGCGTATACATTTGGTCCTAATAATCTAATATATTTAGTTGTTAATATTGACTAATTTAATTAATTTTTTTTTCCAAAAACTACTCTGTATGGTTCTAAAATGTTTAGATATATTATAATGAAGACCATGGCTCTCTCAGCATCTATAGCATTTTTTAGTTCGAATATTTTAAGTAGTTTGGATTAATACCTGCAGATTAAAGTATCATCGGACTGCGAGGCAGAATACATAATTTAATCCATATCATATCGAAGTTATGTTATACCACAACTGAACGTTAGTTTTGAATCAGTCACCTGCAGGTATTTCCAAAGCAATTTAGGAACATTCTAACAAATAGCGTTCGTATGCACCCGCGGCTCTGCTGGGGCTAAGGGTGCCCATGGGCGACCACAAATTCTAAATGAATGTCCTACTCGTATGTCTACAGTTTTTATATAAAAACAAACTTATTAATTGGTATTTTCTTTGCGTTCTTATAATTCAAGTCAACAGGAAGTTGTGTACATATGTCACACTCGTGGGAAAGCCAAGCTGACGCATTAATTGGGCCAAAGTAGTACCACGGGCTCACAAAATACTCAGCGTGAAACAGAATTTGTACTGTTTCGCTGAGTGAAGATATCGAAGGCTCTTAAACACAACAAATACGCGGACTGTGGCGCGGTCTTTCATGGGCGGCAGTGTTCTCTTATCATATAGGAGACCCACCTGATCCGTTGTCCGCTAAAGAATAATAATTAAAAATATTTTCTCTGAAAAAATTGACATTTATTAAAATGACAATTAAATTAATAGTAGGTCCTACATAGTTGCTTCCGTATCTCATCAGTGGTTTTTGTATATAAGATAAAGGCGTGGCCGTTAATGTAATTGTGAAAATTTTAATTGTGGGAGATGCAGGACATCGAAAAGGCAACGAGGAAAGCGTGAGGTTTCAGAGCACAATTTACACCTTTTGCCTCACCCAGGAGCATAAAGAATAAAGAAAAAAAATGTTCATATGTTTTTATAAATATTCTATTATTTAATATTCCTTCGTTTTATCGAAGCATATAAATGCTTAGATAAAGATATATTTTTATATCGTCATTAATATCAATTCAAGGCAGGGCACGAAATAATTATTTATAGTTTATATATATATAGTTTTTATTATAAAGTTGCCAATATTTTCAGACGCACATTGCCAGCACCTTATAAATTAATAGAATCTTAAATTATCATAAACAAATATATTACTATGTAACAATATTAAAAGGGAATGTTTAAGCTTGGCACGATTAATGTTTTGTACTTGTTTTCTATCCTTTGGATGAACGTGGAACAAAACAACATGAATGTGGCGATGTGATAATTTTATTCAAATTTTAAAGTTCATTGGAATGTCAAAAAAAATTTGTAATTAATATTATCAAAACATGCTATGTTTAAAAATATTAGAGATAAAATTCCAATAGTATCGCCACTACATGTTTCATACAAAATACTTAACACTTAATGAATTAAAAATAATACATCTACTTTAGAACTAGATACATCTGTTGTTATGTCTAATTTGTTATGAGATTCTTTTTTCTCGGAATGAAAATTGGAAAATAACATTGCAATCTGCTAATTACTACAAAATATGACATGTAAATGTAAAATATTATATGATGTTATATATAAATTATATATTGTTATTAGTATTACAGATTGTAAGAAGTATATAATTCTATTTTGTGCACATTTGTGTACCTACAGACAAAGAATAAAAATATATTCAGAAGTATATAATTCTGATATAGTGAACACATTACAAAAAATAAAATTATTTAAAATTCTTCTAATTGAATACTCTTTTGTCTTGCAGCTTTCATTACCCCTATCTAATTGATTACTATATGTAAGTTGTGCTTATTCATCTTCGATAAATATGTATTAGCTTACATTTTGATATCTCATTCCACAGCAAGATAACAAGAATACAGCAGGAAAAAGAGATCTTGAGATCAGTATTTGAACATGAAACATTTTATTTATGCACTTAGAATACATAATGTGAACAAAGTGTAACTATTATGGTGCTTATTCAAAAAGCATTTTAAGCTATGATTACAAATATTCAGTTCAAATTTAATGGGTAATACTTTAATGGGTAATTCATCTGTATCGCAATTGCTATTAAATAATCAATCTAATGTCTAGGATTGTGTTATATACTGTATATATTTAGAAATACTTTAATATTTTAAGATGCTGCAGTAATTTCAACAGCAACCTCTTGCGTTACAAGATTGTCGCCCTCTGCAATCTGTTCATTATTTTCAGAGTCAATTTTTTCATTGTAGTCAAGAGTAGCAAAGAAATCATCAATACCATTAACTTGGATACCATTTGTAAGGATATCTTGTAACTTTTCTCCAAACTCTGGATCAGTTTCTGTAACAGACATTATCAGCCTTTCCTTTTGATCCTCATTCCACATAGGATACCACTCATTGAATAGTTTTATCTGAAAGTAAATCAATTATAAGGATTACTTTTGAACAAAATGAATACAGTAAACTTTTTATTATATGTTTAATTATATTCTGATTAACTATCAATAAATTGTGAAACCACTTACACGACACTGAAACAAGCTTAGGGGTTTGTCATCACAAGTGAGACTTGAAAGGCATGAAGCTAACTGGTCTTGTTTATCTCCATGTGCAGCAGCAAGTATTGGCAGGAAATCCTCTCTCTGCAGTTCACTAAACTCCTCAAACCATTGAATTATATATCTAAGTTGAGCTTCTGATGTTAAGCCAGATCCAGACATTCTTCTATATGTGTATTTATGCACGGTTTCAATACCTAAAAACAATGAAGCATTTATAATTGAACTTATTATGTCTAAAAATGTGCTATTTAATAATTTATATGACTTTAAATTTATTTATGTAGTTGAAAATCACTGTCATTTCATGACTATATCCAGTTTAATAAAATGATGATTATGTGAACAAAGACAGTTTGAATTATTTTTTGCTTACAAGTTGCCAACATACAACTTCATTAGTAGATACTAATAGAATACTCACTTTCAGACACAGGCAAACAAACTGCAGAAGCAAGGATAAAACTCATTTTTGTAAAAACTACGTTTATTCTTATCGAAATCTAATGTGAAACTAACATATTTTATAATTTTATCGACTTTCGATTGCATTCGACAAGGTTAAATAATATGCATAATTTCACCTCGGACGTTATATCATGCGACAGCATAACTTTCTAATAATTGCCTAGCTAATAGACTTTGTTGATACATTGATATTAAAAAAATATTCAACAATTAAAATTATATATTGGATTTTAACACATACCTTTCCCTTATCTACAGCTTTCTTCAAATAATTAAATAAGCACGTACGTTGCTATACTAAGCTTGTGATACGAAAGTACTAATAAATTTTGATCGGAAATAAAATAAGTACTTATTTTCAATGCGTTATTAAAAAGATTTCGACATTTCAATTAAATAATGTTGATTATATCCACTATAATGGCTGAATCACCTTAGTCGAAATATGTTTTCAATTTCAGTGCAATTATTATTTATTTCTTACAAAATAGACCGGATTACGGACAAATGCTATAATGTTCTGTTTATAGCATTTAGCAACCACAGACCATACTGCATATGCGACCTAAAGTTTTTTTTTGAACCTTGATTATGATTACAGACTGTTAGTTAGTTATAATTTTAGCATAATTAAATTCTGGCGGGAACCTTGAAAAAGCGTTGTTGACTTAAAATGTTTCCTAGTGATTTATTTACATATTTATAGTTTATAGTTAACATGTAAAAATGCTATTAGCTGCTGAAAAGTACAATATCAATGAAGGCGGGTCTCACCAGCCAGAAATGATGAAAATCGCCATATTTATTTATTTTTATATTTATTTTGTGTATCATGTATTTGGGGTACGCATTTTTCTTTTTCTATTCGCCTCTTCATCGTAAAAGATTTGAAATAAAAACATTTCTTCCCCTGACCTGTTAATGGCGAAATACGACAGTAGGTTAGGTTATATAAATATATTTGTATGGGATTTATAAGGAAACGACATTATTATATCAATATCTATATTTTATTTTTAAATTTAACTATAAAATTCAATCTAGGTAAGAATAAGATTAATAAAAATGCACGAATATGAATTTCAATATCAATATTTTATATGCCACATTAAATCGGGTGTAAACTTTAAAAAATTTCTAATAGCGTTTTTAAAAGTTTTGACCGAAGTATAATAATTAACATAGACCTACTTATTTGCTAATTATCACAGATATCATGTTATTATTAAACGTTTTGTGACATGTATTACGGTCTTGTTGTTTAGTATTAAGCGCAAGTGGGATAATGTTTTTAATTTATATATGCCATGTATCATTAATACCAATATTTTTCGTGTTAAATAACAATAAACCTTTATCAATACCGTACTTCTTTTATTACTGGGTACGTACATTTGTACCTATTTTGATAAAATTTATTATAATAAAATTGTAATTAATTTGTGAAAGTTTAGAAATAACTAATTTACTGACTAGACAGTCTTTTTACATACAAAAATCTCCTGTCTTTGCCATATAAATCCTTAAATTATAGGTTCTACTCTTAATTATACTTAAATACTATACAATTATTTATAATCGAACCTACAAATAATAAGGATAGTGGCCATTTTAAAAATTATATTAGCGTCTTTGTTAATCAATATTTAAATAACAAATAAGTCATTTTGCAAGCCTCCCGTGGCCCAATTGTAGATTTCCAATAGTCAACTTAAAATCTTCCTAATAATTTTAAATGTGTAGTGTTTGGGTTAATATTATACAAACTTAAAAAGTCTAAAGATGCACGTCTTATGATCAATTATCAAATACTTCAGTAGAACTTTAAAACCGTTGACTTAAAAGTATCACGAGTTAGAATCAAACATTATAATTTTTTTGTTACTTGAATAATCTAGAAAAAAACACACTATACAATGAAATATGGCAATAACAAAATCTCACGTTCAAAATTAATTGGCATCATTTTTGAACATAAAACAAATGACTATACCTACATATTTACATCTAGATTTACCTAAGCTGTATCAATTTCAACCAATTAAATAACTTATATTAAATTATAATATATGAAATAAAAATATAATCACATATAATAAAAAGTATTAAAAAGTATACCTTTTACATAGCATTGTTTTTATAATTCATAGTTCTTTATTACCACAGTCTATACCAAACGCTTGTTCATACAGAAGGGTGTATAATAGACAAACATAGTATTTGATAGCTATTTATATCACACTATCATTTAACTAGGGTGTCATAGTCTAGAGATTGGCTTCGTGAGCAAGGCAGCTTATGGAGGTAGCATAATCATACGAGGATCAGTATCAAAAGCTCTCAAAAAAATTTACAATAATGATATAATAACGTAGAAATACGTGTCAACACAATAGAACTCGAGGGTCCTAATGAGCCAACACCGGGCATCTTTATCCAAACTGCCAGGAGTGCAGGCTATGTATGCTTTCTACAGCGTATCTAGACTTTCTGAAATACGAGATACTGTCTTTTGCGTAATGGTTGGTCGTATATATTTAAATTAGTAGCGTTTATGGTTTCTTGAACTGTAACAAGATGGCTCCGACTCAGTCAATATAACATTATTTGAAATGAATAGTTTCAATAGATTGGTCGTGTGAGTTTGCGTGGTCTATGTCGTTTTCGTGAGAGTGAGAATGTGCGCCGCCGTCACTGTGGCCGTGAGAATGGGTGTGGGGCGCTGAAATTTAAAAAAATAATATAATTTTAGAATTTATGAATACTATTTGACTTTTATTTTATTGATTTGACTTTTATATACTTTAAAAGTATAATGCATTATAATTGTAGTTTGAAAATGGTTAATTTAACGAGGTATATGTTCACTTTCAATAGTATATTGTCCACCATAGAGTTAAAGAGAATTTAGAAGGGAGTACGATGTTCGCTCTCTTTTTTTTCTCTGTATCATGTCATCCCCAGCCCTCGCTGGGCCGCGGATAAGTTACTTCGAGTGATTACTTACTTAATAACATAAATCCAAACATCAAACCGAAGCCAACCAAAGCAGCGATGTATTGCAATATTCCAGATCTGTCATTTTTCCATATTTCGAAGAAGATGACATATAGAAGAGTTCCTGATGCCAACCCTTGAAGTATGACGGAATAAGGACCAGCAGCTGCAGCTCCTTCTCCGCCAACCAGCAATAAACCAATCCCGATGCCCAACGGAGAGACAATAGCGAATGTGGTGATGTAAATAATCATCAGATAAGTTTTTGTACGATTCGCAATTAACTCCACACCAATACAGAATGCGATCACAAGCTTATGAGCGGAAATAGCGCCAAGCATGTACCTGCAAACCAAAATTATTTATAACGCCTTCACTATATATAGTAGTCTTTCGTTTTTGTAGTTTTCTCTTTTAAATTTAGAGATAATATAAAAAAGACGAATAGGGAAAATATAATATTTCTTAAGTAATTAAATATAGTGAGTGATAATTTAGGAGTATGCCACCTAGTGCCAAATAGTAAAACTAAAATACTTGGTTATAAAATCTGTTAACATGTGATATTATGATATCTTTCAAATACGTTTTATGACTATTTGTATTTTACCCCATACTTGGGAATTGGGACACTCAAATAGAACGATACGTCATTTATCGTCAAGTAGTTGAACAAAGTTGTAAAATACGTTAAATCAAATTCAAAGTTGTAAAAGCCAGTGAAAGCCAATTGCCTATAGCAATGGCTTAAATATGAAACCTAAATTGTGGGACTTACCAAACATTTGAAGTACTGGATTCCAAGCCAACAGCCAGCCCTTCGAATAGCTCATGAATGGATAACGCAAGAACTATGAGTAACCCACGTAGTGCCGATGTTACGCTGTCTACGTCATGGACGGGCATATGACTGTGTCCGTGGGCGTGTCTATGTCCAGCAGCAGGATGGTTTACTTCAATGTCCTGAACAAAGTTATCTATAAACTACATAATACTTGAGGTTAACCTATTTTAATTGCCGATATAAATGCAAAATTCTTAAAAAGACATGACATACAGATAAGAGGTGACATATGCAATATATTCGATGTTTTCATATATAGATCATTTAATAAACAAAACATTACATACTATTAACTAATGCATACAAGGTACATAATTTTTTTTTGTCAATTATTAGTTTTAACTTTGTTTTATATGTAAAGTTGTATTCACAAAGTTACACAAAGTTGTATTCATAAAGTTGTATACACACGATCAATTAATCTAAGAAAGAGTTATACAATAATATAGATGTAAGAAATTTCTTAACCTTTTCCTGTGCAATGGAAGCAGGGTCAATAATAGCCGAGGTAGAATTGGTGACACTTTGAAGTCCGTTGTCATGGCCGTTGCCACTCTTCCTAATACTCAGGTTACGGACTAAGGGTGCCACTGAACCATTTTTCTTTTCTCTGTAAGGTAGTTTAAAACAATTAATGACTTACATTACTTTGTATTTTTGTGTATTAATTTAGTACCCCAATCTTGGTTTTTTATACTATTGGTTGAAAACGAGCCGACGGCTCATCTAGGGCAAACGGTCCTCCGCCCATTGGCACAATAGGGTGCCAATGTATAATATATATCAATATAATATATATCCATATGTAATATATAATATATATATATATATATATATTTTACTTTAACTTTATTATTGAACGAGTGCGATTGTAAGTCTTCTATTCAATGTTTTCATAGTACCAACTAAAAATTATTATAACATATTTGTTATAGCGTTTTATATTTACCATAGTGAAATATATATCTATACTGTTGAATAACTTAATTATAATGTTAAAATGTGTTGTTTTCGTTACCTGTGGTGTAAATACAAGTGGACAAGTTCTTCAACGAGGTACATAATAAAAAACCCAGAGCACATAAGTAGAGAAGCGAGGGAAAACTCAAACCGTTGCATTTGGCCATCGGCTGAAAAGAAAATCTAAATAAATAAAAAAATAATAATAGTCCTATTGTATCATTAATTAATGTGTTTATAAATCTTGTAATTGAATATTTGAACGCTGAATACTGTTTAATCAGTATCAAATAAAAAAACCGTCGTTTTTACAGTAATAAATCATATCAAATATCTTAATTCTTATATAATTAAACTTATGAACGTGTATTTAAGTTTGTCTAAGTTTACAGACTGTTTTTTTTTCTTTTTCTGACTTAATTGTTATTTGTTTTAATTGAAATTCTGTTTTACAAAAAATCAAAGCATAATAATCGCATAATATATTTCGTTTTCTCCAGGAGCAGAATTTATTATCGTCAGCGACACTCATTAAATAAATGTTATATACTATGTACTATATAATAAATGAAAACTATTTGTTACTTTTCGTAACTACGTAGTACAAATTGTATGTTATAGCTCTAAACAAAAACGTTTTTTAATTTGAATTTTAATAAATTTTTGAATAATAAATATTACAAAATAAAATTAGCTACTATTTATCACAATTCCGCTGACTCGTTAAATACTGACGATAACAAATCTATTATTTGATATTTATTTAACCTCTAGCGCTAATTTTATGATCGTTAAAATATTCTCAATAGTAGTGCCGTTACCTTGAAACTTTAATTCCTTCTTAAACAAGATATATCTAATAACAGATTCAAAAACAAATACTAATTAAGTTCCCTCTGTGACGCGTCTCGCCTATGTTTCGCACACAGTTATCTTCAATTATGCACTACGTTGGTACGTCTTAAGAATATTTAAAATTAACGTCACGATTTAAGTTTCTTAAACACGATGTAGTACATATATCAACCATTTTGTGTATCCTGATATTTTGAAATTAGAATTGCACAGGGCAGCCATCATGAGGTAAGATTTTATTGCAATTTCCTAATTGTTTCCATTCGTTCATTCGAATCGTTTGTGAATGTCGATTGATAATAATGAAGAAAACCTTATGCCCTTGACATAAAACATTCATGCACCATAAGTATTAATACTTGCAATAATTTTGCATTCACCGCTTAACCTTGGTCTCGAACCAATTTGGAACTTGAACAAGAATGTGTTCCTCCAGACGAATCAAGAAAAATGTCGAGATATTTCAAGTTTAAAACAACTTCACGTAACTATTTAAATTTAATACAATATAATAAAAAATAGTAGAAAAAAGCGCGTGATTTTAGAGAAAAAATTCTCGTATGCAATTACAAAACATTTTAAATTTATTCGTTACAAAAATACTATTTGATATTTGTGTTGTAAAAACAATTTAACAAT
>DWCF01002221.1:0-25136 GCA_018230265.1 Delias oraia | reverse complement strand
CATCAATGGCCCGTACATCACGCATCTACGCTTTGCCGACGATATAGTCCTCATGGCGGAGTCGCTCGAGGACTTGAGCGACACGATGGACCTGATGTAGAAGCTCAGAAACACTCATCGAGATATGGAAAGTAACTGACATTGCCCGCCGTATTAGTAATTTGAAGCGGCAATGGGTGATTACCGATGGGGTAGAAAGATTCTCGATTCGACCAACGTTCCCGCGACGGTTCATGGCGAGGTTCGTATCTCGCATGAGACGCCCTTGCGCTAGTCGCGGCACAAAACCAAATCCTCGGCGCGCCTAGGGCTCGCCCATAAATTCCACGAGACGCTGTGAAGGCCTTATACCAACAGCGTTAATCGTTTCAATAAGAAAAAGAGTGGCGACTGCTTACCTAGAAACGTGGAGTAGGATATCCCTGCACGCGATGGAAAGATGATCTCATTAAGGTCACAGGCAATCGCTGGATCCAGATCGCTCAAGATCGCAGTAAGTTTTTTTAGGGCGGCTTTGGGAGAGGACTATGTCCAACAGTGGACTTAATAGGCTGATGATGATGTTCTAAATAATATATACCGATTGTCTCTTGTATCTGTTATAAACTCCGAATCGGCTTAGTGGCATGTTTAGAAAGTCTGGGCATAGGAAATAAACTATTGTTTACTCCCACGATATACGGTTAGAGAAACCCAATTTTTTCCGTGGTTTTTTTGACATGAATTAACCAGCATTAAAATATCATAATAATATAAAATAGTATGTAACTAGCCCAAATGATCACCCTTTTACCAGACAAACACCTAACGACCAGAATCTTGGCTAGAAGTAGTGAAGCGGCAACACAGCCTTGTAATGAAACAAAAACCTAAGAACAGTCACGTCACAACAAGACAAATATTATATTCGTTATATACTGTGTAAATATATTGTATTAAATATTTTTGTATAAAACGTTTCGTTTTGTGAAAAATTCAGTATTATCGGATTTCGGTTTGAAAAGAAAATGTGAAAAAAAATACTTCCCCAATATCTACCAATTTGTTACAGTTTTATTGTTAAAATTCATCGCGTGTAATATATTTTATTAAGAGAAATCTTAAATCGTAGATATTAGGTATTAATGTATTAATTGATGAAATTTATTTTGATTTCCCCTTTACGATTTTGTATTATACAAATGGATTTCTGTGTAGTCCACAAGGCAGCCTGTTCACAACATGTTTGCATACAGATAGGCACAATTAAAAGAACCCAAATACAATCAATCTTTACCAATATACAATCTGTTCGTGAATAAAGGATGGTCTCTTTTGCCGTTCCACGTTTGCGAATGAAATTGTGCCGAATTGTCTGTAATTCAGACTGCCTGGTTGAACACATAGAAGTCTTTATCGAGTTTGGGAGCCATGAAGTTTGTAAATATAGGAATACGAACATTGCGCGTCTATCAGCGAAGGTAAAACAGAACATTGTATTATTTCACACTGCAACAGAACGACACACAACTTTTTCTTTTGTTTATATAATATAAGGTCATACTAACACGCTGATAAGACGTTTTCAAGAAAAATGTCAGCATTATGAATGCTACGAATTGTGTAAAAAATATTAAAAACCTAAAAAAAGTTTAGTATTTCATTTTTTAAGCGTCTGATGTCATCTTGAAGTTTTTCACTTCATTGAAAACCGTTAATAGGACAGATAACCCGAGATGGTAAAAGAGTAATACCGCCCATGGACTGCCGTACCGCAAGCCCGTAAGCGGCACTTTTAGTTACTCAGTTCCCTTTGAACGCTACTTACGAGGCAAGATTGCTGAAGCATATGCTGACGCACTAATTGAGCCGGCTCGTCTGAAGTAATATCATGGCCTCACAGAATACTCAGCGTGAAACGCTACTTGTAATGTGTTTCGTAGAGTGAGTGAAGATATCGGAGAACCTTAAAAATGCCACTTAAACGGCACAAAAAGCCGGCAATACAACCAATACGTGGACTGTGACGCAGTTGTTCATGGGCGGCGGTGTTCTCGTATTATATAAGAGACCCACCTGCTCCGTTGGCCGTCCTAGAATAAAAAAGAGAAACTTGATCCATCAGTATCTTCAATCACTACCATGGTATTCAAACAAGTTGAAAACTAATTAAACAGTTACTTATCACAATGTCTTCCAAATTTAAAACCAATACTTTTTACTTTAGAGAAAATAATACCTTATATCATATCATCTCTTGAATGAAAACTCAGGTAAAACTCAATATTTTTAAGGAAATATAAATTTAAAATCTAAAAATTGCATAAACGAATGCAGTATTCGTTGTTCAGATGTATTTAAATGATCGTCAGCTATGTAACTTATAACATCGCTTACCGTTCGTCGCGGGTTAATACACAGAAACAATACAATGTTTAGAGAGCTACGGCGTAGCGAGCAAACGCTACGGCGCGGCATAGTGCGGGCGTGGCATCGAAAATGGCGGCCGACAGTGAGTAATGGCACATTGCGACGGGTCCAGTGACGCGTATTGCGAGGGCTGCCAACATTTGAAGCTATTTATGTTCAATTGAAATCAAATTCAAAAGAATACTTTATAAATGCGCATGTCCAGGGAGATTGAAAATATTTTAAAATCATTTCTTCAGATATTTTCTCGTAGATTACTTATTCTCGTCATAACTTGACAGGCTGTATGAGAGTAACAGAGAATCATCATCATTTCAGCCGTAAGGCGGCCACTGCTGGACATAGGCCTCCCCCTTGGACTTCCACGAATAACTTTCGGAGGCGACATGCATCCAGCGTCTTCCGGCGTCGTCCCACGCGAAATACAGAGAAATAACAGAGAATACCAGCAAATAATTGAATTATTTAACTTTTCAACGTTGATTTTAATACAACAGATTATTTATAATGATTAAAACCCAAGTTCAGAATTCAATGACTCGATATAACTACGTAGCTGAAATAAAAACGAATCTTGTTATTTTTACGAACGCTTAAAATTTCTGTTTTCATTTATAAAAACTTTTATATGAATAATGTATAGTAAAATACGCTGTCTTTTATGGTGTACTTTGTTGAACACGACACTAATGAAAAATAATTACACCACAAGTTAAAATAAAATAATTTTTAAAATACGTACTCCTTGTGTCTGAACATAAATTTTAATCAAATTATTTATAAAATTTTGGCAGCCCTAGTTTTTTCTTCGTAGCTGTAAGCAACGCACCGATTGTATCGCTCGCGGATGCTTCGAGCGGCCCATTTGTCAACCTTAGCCCCCTTCGCCGCTCCACACCCCAGCATCCCTACATCTCCCGCAAAGAAACCGGGACGCTCTTAGCTCTATTGCCCTGGTATTCGGCTGCAACGAGCTTAAGAGAATGTTGAAAAAGCGCAATTAATTCCTTAAAGGACCCTCGTAGTATCCACTAGAAAAGAATTTCAGTAGAAAAAGAAGTATTTTTACTTAAGATAGACACAACATGAGAGCAAATTAAAAACTAAAATTACAGACTATTCACAAACACGCATTGCAAAAGAAAAGTCAAGAAAAATGTCCATTTCAAAAAACTTTAGCTAAAAATCAAAAGCGAAAATATAGCTAGAGAACTTTTACTGTGTAGTACAATCTAATTTAAAATTTACTCTTTGTTTTGCACTAAGCTATTAAGAATTAATTAAATATTTTTTTAGTTTTGTATCCTATTTAATGATTTGAGCATGAAAACTAATAGGAGCGAAGTGTCATTTAAAAATGTTGCATAAACCGGAAAATTTTAAACCTAACGGACCTTTTAAATATTAAAAATAATATTCAATAACGAAAGGTAAATTACTCAAGAGCATCGTAGTGATTTCACATGTGTACCATGAAGCGAGAGGTGCCGGGTTCGAATCGCAATCCGAATTATTATAATTTATTCGGTCTTTGGAAAGGCTTGACAGTGGCCGAGCGAATATTGTAATACTGCCACACCCGTGGGAGAGTCACGCTGAAGCATCTGTGGACGCACCAAATGGGCCGGCTCGTTCGAAGTAAAACCACGGGCACACAGAATACTCAGCGTGAAACACTACTTGTACTGTGTTTCGCTGAGTGAGTGAGGATATCGGAGGCCCTTAAAATTGCGGTGTTCTCTTACCATATAGGGGTCCCACCTGCTCCGTTGTCTGCTATACTATATAAAAAGTACAAAGCACGCATTCATTACAAGCCTATAATACATCCGATTTTCTCGCTTTTAGTAACAAATCTTTCTAAAAAGACAAATTATTCATGTTTGTGTTAATATATTTAATAAATAGGCTTAAAGGGACGAATCCAAATATCCAGCCAGAATCGTCGACAATAATTAGTGGAGCATATTTTGACAGTAAATTGAGATCATTGAGAGCAGTTTCCGCGGGGACTTATATAAGTTAGGCTTATTTAAGATGGCCCGAGACATGTTTATTGGTTAATTAAAGTTTTACGTTCAAACAACAAGAAGCGGGGACGGTCAGCAAAAACATTTCCATTACTCCATATACTCCCTTGTTGGGCTTAATACTTAGATCCTAGTAGCAGCTTGGATCGTGGCTTTGTGAACCTTATTAAAACAGTCGAAACGAAAGTTATAAGCATCGCATTAAAAAGTAATTCTTAAGATAGACATGAACAAATGTGTAAATTCTATAAGATTTCATTATTTAACATACTATTAATAATGCCTTCTGAATGTTTGTGCACTAGATATCGTCACATACAGTTCAATAATGAATTTTAATGTGTTAATAGTTTACTTGGAAGTTTATTGGCTGTCGGTACACATTCAAAATCACCTGAACGGCCTGCGAAACAATAAGGCGAGAGTACAATTTATCTGCGATCCCGATTACGGGCCCCCCTTCGGACTAGCCGTCTCAGCTTCGCACACTTTGGCATTGGCTGCGAACGGCATTAAGTAAGTGAAATTGACGATAAAATCATTAAAGCACCTCAGATTGAACAAAAGCTTTTAAAATTAACAAAATCGCACCATTCTCGATTACTTTTGTAGGACTTCCACAGAAATAAAAAAATCGGGATAAAATGATTATACTGTTTCTTTATTCCAATTCGCATATCCGGGGAAAGGTAGAAATACATAAAAAATCTATGTTAGTAATAAATAGATTGACTATGGGAGGTATATAGTCGTCCCTAGCGAACAATAGCAGTAAGTATGGAGTGAAAAACGTAAAGTCCCTGACTACTGGGTGGTGACTGGTCGGTCCCTGACTATTTGGTGACAAATTTTGAATTTCCCCACCAACAATTACAATTCAAAGAATCCTCACCTTATTAATGGCCACCATAAAAAAAATTATGTATATATTATGGTAAATTAAATAACGTTTTGTTCTTATATCTGATTAAATAAAATAAAAAACGACATTTACATAAAACTTGGTACTTTTAAATGTGATTTTTCACCTAAGTATTATAGGAAAATACCTATTGAAATTTAGTTTTAAGTGACCCTTTCAAAATATCTCTTCAGCCCAGCGGTCACTGTTGAAACAGCTTGTTTTAAACTCACAAAAAATTACACTGGCAATTAGTTTCATTTTATGAAGTTCCTTACTATTCTTATATAATTTTTCCACGCTGATTCCGAATCTGAAACAAGTGACAAAATATTTTAGACAACATAATTTAACACTTAAATTAAAAAAAAACATTTTTCCTATTTAACCTGAACAAAAAAACATCCAACAACTTTGATATCGCTCTTTCACATTGTAAATATGTTGATGAAAGCGTTCCCCTTGTTTTTCGCTTTATTCGTCTTAATTTTCTTTAATGAGTTAGTATATCTTGATGCTAATGTTAGTTAATGATTCACATCTTATGGAAGTGTAACATAAGCTGCTATATTGAATTTAGTCTGGAGGAAGCCAAATAAAATAAATATTATAACTACTACCTCATACAATTGCAATATACATTACTTGCAATAAAAATGGCTACCATTCTCGCTCCTCAATAGTCTAAACTCTTGAGAGTTTGATAAAATTCAAAAAACTCCACCTCCAACGGAATGTCCAGTCGGCAGTCATACCGCATCGCTCCATTTAACTTGAAATACACCCGCACAGCGATCCGTTGATTTATTGAGCTCTGCTCCCTATACGATGCCTATATCTACCAGAGCTTTCCAAGTTACGGATGGGCCAAAAGTTCAAGAGCCTACTAACTACTGAGACATGTCATGCTGAGTCAAGGGTAGCGGATTCAATCCTTACTCTGAATAGAATTTATAAATTCTGTTTGGCTTTTGGAAGGGATATTGGCCGGACGAGTATCTTAAGACTGGCTTACCTTGGGACATCCATGCTGAAGTATAATGCTCACTTACTTTTGGGCCGGTTTGTCCGGAGTGGAAGAGTGACGTGATGACAGAATATAAAGATGAAATAGTATTTGCACCATGTTTTGGTTAAGTAAATGAAGATACCGGGAGACCATCAAGCATCAACCATCAAAAATCCGGAAACTAAAACGCAGGTTGCAGTATGGCTGTTCTATAGTGGCAGTTATATATTGGTGACAAGCTAATATGAAGATATTATCTAATGAATCCACAAGAATGAAAAATTTCAAAAAATTAACCCATTGAGCATCAGGACTGTTTTTCTCAAAACATTTCACGTTCGGAGTAAATAAATTGTATTTGAGTGACATCATGAATGACATGAATTATATATTTAATAAATCGCTGACTTTAAAGTCAATTTAAAGCTAAATAACTATTTGCAGCATAGCTGTTATAGCTATTTGTAGCTATAACAGCATTTAGCCTTATTTAACGACGCATTGCCCGTTTGGCGAATTCGACCGCAACCTGTGTCAGAGCGCGAGTCGCGTCCGTCAGCCGACCGAAATGCGATCAGTTGTGCGACTATCGGCCGTGTCGCTTTGTACAGACAGCAAAAAATTAAAAGTAAAGAAATTAAAACCGTAAATAAGACCTCTTCTTACAATTAACACATACGCAAGGCATTCATTAAGTTATAAATGAACAGATATATTTTACCAAAACACTTGGGACCAAGAAAAAAGAGCGTATCTATCTCTAATAGGCCAGCAATGCACCCGCGGCTCAGCAGGGTCTGGGCTGGCCCATAGACGACGGGCTGCTTATTCTTTTTACATATTCACTAAGTCTATTATCAAATGATCTATGATCTAAAAGCAACAAATAAAATCTGAACAAAAAAACTCTTTTGAAAGACATTTACAATTATGTACACTACCCTTTGTAATACATTCACCACTTCAATTGTGACACAGTTTTCACCATAATTTATGAATGTCATTGAATACGTCGTAATAAAATGCGAGCAGTAGTCAATAAACTCAGCAAGGTGAACTCTACTTATGTAGGTACAAAATAAATTGAAAATATGTCAAAGATTTTCTTCAACGTTTATATACCAACGCTACCTAATCGCGATCCGTGTGAAAAATTGCGCGACGAACAGACGCACTGCAGTCACTTGACAAACTGGACTAGCACGCGACTCCCATTATTTGCCACAAAGCGAACATCTAATTTCACAACAATTAAATACCTGCTTACTACAAAACCTAAAATATATCTACTTTACTAAACTACTAAAGTAGATATATTTAAAAAATATATCTATTATTTATATTTGATTTAGAAAAAAAACCAATTCAACGTCGCGTTCTTCAAAAAATGAGCGTATCTTTCGCTAAAAGGTCGGCACCGCACCCGCAACCCAACAGGGGTATTCCATGGCCGGAGCATCGGAGCCTCCTGCTCTATTGCCTCCTAGTTTCCATGAAAAGGGCGACTAGGATTCTTAGCGCTCAGATTTGAGAATGTGCTGAAACAGACACCAAATTTAGGTTCAATTGAATTTCTTTGCGTTAATGACTTTAATAACCGCGATTTAAAAGGTTCTAATACATATTCTCACGGAACACCAGCATGAAATAGTACTTGTACTGTGTTTCGCTGAGTGAGTTATATCGCTTAAGTGGCGTAAAAGGCTGGCAGCACAACCAAAGCGCGAAGTGTGGTTTTTCTGCAAAATAGCATAGGCAGATACTATCTCTTACCAGAGGGAATCACTATATTCGTAACAATAGTAAAAATACCAAAAATTTATGAATAAACAGAGTTCATAAAGAGAGACAAGAATGATGTCTCACCCGTGGGAGAGCAATGCTGGAGTATATGCTGGGCCGGCTCGTCATGAAACGGCACTTGTACTGTGCTTCGCACAGTGAGCGAGGATATCAGAAGCCGTTAAACGCTTAAGCGTAAATAGCCGGCAACAAAACCAACGCGCGCACTGTGGCGCGGAAGTTTATGGGCCGCGGTCTTCTCTTACCATATAGGACACCCACCTGCTCCGTTGTCCGCTATACGATAAAAAATATATAATCCTAAATAAACAGTCTGTAGAGTATTAGTCAAATTTTGGATGCTAATTTTGACATCTTAAAATAGGCATAGGACAGTTTAAATTGCACAGTCATTACGTTCCAACTGTTGTTTATGCTATTGGTGGCAAACAAGCAGGAGGCTTACCTAGGGCAAGCGTTCCTCGGCCCATGGACAATATATTTTTCATGGTCTGTCATTAATAGACACAAAAAAAGGAATTTCAGGGGCGTTGTTACACTTACACACTAAATATGATTAATATAATTCAAAAATATCAAACTTACGTAGAACCTTTAGTACCTCTTCTAATAACGTTATTAGTAAAGTAATAAAAGCGATGCCTCCATCTCACTCATGGGCATATTTTAATACATCCATCTCGCTCCATCATACGTGACTGGCCATTCAAATGGAGGCATAATGGTCGCTTTGACAATAACATTAGTTTTGGAGGGAACGCATTGATTGGATTATTGAAAGACGTCACGTGATTTATGACGGCCGGTTACTTTTGTCATGATTGCGTTGAGTTTCCGACACTTTTCGGAAAATTTGTTCGCGGAAATAACTCAGGAATCGTTATAAATTGGGTATACTGCGTTATTAATTTGACAAAATACTGACGAGCCTAAAAGTTAGCCACGGCCTCGTAGGGAGAGCTGGAAATAGTTTTTTAATGGGCCGATGACTCCGGGTTCTAGCCCTATGGAGCCAATCTTAATTTCTTCAGAAATATCATGGCAAAAATCAACTATTAAGAACTTGAGGTTTATTGTGAATTACAACCACATCACAATCGATCACACTCACAGGCAAACGAGCAGAAGGCTCACTTAGAATAAGCGATCCGCTGCTCATGGACACGCCCAGCCTTTGCTGGGGTGCGGTTTCGTAGCCAGTCTTTTAGGGACTGCAACTGATCCCACAGAATGGTGGTACACGGCAAAACTGCCTTAAAAAACGCTCAGTCGTCGAACGACAGACGTCGAGGAGATACGGGTGAAACTTTGTATTCTGCTACGATGTTCGATTATGTGATTCAGCTGCTGGTATTAATCCAAACAGCTTAGAACAGTCCCTGTGACAAATATAGCACAAAAACTTCTTGAAAGTAGAGACTAAATATATCCAAAGATAACATACAATTGACCTATCATAGTAATTTCGCAAATACTCAGGTCATTGTAATAGCGAGATGGGAAATATGATTAGCCCTCTGTGGAAAAACCAGCACAGCATATAGAATGAAAACGAAATAACGCGTATCCAAATGTAATTGTTAGAAGCGGCGTGCATGTAGAGTCTGTCAGACGGGAGCTTTAAGTACATTTCCTTCATTTCGAAATTCCCGCTCACAATCATTGTAGCAATTTTCCGGGGCATCCGTCGAGTGGGCCACGGGCGCTGTGTGCAAGGAGATGCTGAATATTATTGCATTTACCAACGATATAGCATATAAATGACTTTACATTTTATTTTTAATCTATATCTATTACAACTGGCTAATTGAAACGGAACAATGAAAGGCGCATAAAATAAACATCATTCTAAAGATAATATTATTTTGCTATCTATGGTTCAGGCTCTAAATACTGAAGGATAAAATCAATAGGTACCTAGATATTAATAATGAATACATATTGAAACTAAGTATACCTAAATAGTTTAACTCTATAAATAGTAATAATTGTATGTTTTGTTTTTGTTGTTTTTCTAAATAAGCCAAGTATTGGTACGATCCTAAAGCGTAGTTACAATTTATGTAACAATTCTTATTCTCAAGATTATACGATGATTGAATCTGTACTTCTAAATTCCGTGTGTAGTTAAAAACCCGTAATTGCAGTAGTAAATTTATACTCAACAATGGAATCGGCATCTCTGAGCACGGAGGGTGTCGCGTTGGGCGGCCGGGCGGTCTGGGCGGCGCTGGGCGGGCGGCAGTGACGTCGCTTGAGCGTGCGAAAATTACATTCCGAGAGCGCCTCGCATATCTATCACTTGCAAATTTAACTTTAGTTTCGGAACTACCACACTTTCATATAGCCCAGCGCTTACATTCAGCCCGGCTTCACAAACTTTTTATCTTTCCTCTATTTCAATACTCATTCGATTTGTCAACTATTGGCTGTTACTATTTTCAATATTTTTAAATTCTAATACTGACACTGAATGTCGTGTATGAGGGGCGCAAACAACCATTCGTTTTTTTATGTAAACTGTGGCAAACGAGCAGAAGATTCTCCTAGGAATAGCGTTCCTCCGCCCATGAATTCTCATGGAGGGCCGAGGGTGCATTGTCGGCCTTAAAACACCGCCTTTGTGTTGAGTTTTCTATTTTCCTATATTATATTTATATAAGTACATATATAAAGTTTATATTATATTTAAATTAGGAATTTTCTTTATTTTCTATTAATAAACATTTGAAAAGGCCTGCTGGAAAGAGTACCTAAACGAAAGAAGCTAAGGTCAGGAAACTCTGGATTAATGTTGCCCAAATGCAACCAAGGCCGCCTAATTTTAGCAAAACTGACCGTGTAAGACTTGAGCAAGAGCAAGACTTAACTGCAAGACTCTTGGGTCTTGCAGCAATTTTTTTGGCAGTGATTTTTGGAATTTCTCATTAAATCTTTAGATATATTTTATAAATCTGGTTGGTTTTACTATGCCTATACTAATTCAACCTCAAAATGTTTATATTCTGATAGGTTTTTCTAAGATCTGAAGTAAACTCTAATTAATAAGACCAATACTAAGACTGGGAGCGCAATACCAAGACCAAGACCAATACCAGGTCTATTGGCGCAAGACCAAGACTGGATAAATCTTGCATTTGGGCAACACTACTCTGGATAGAACTGTAAGAAACCAATAACGAAATAAGGAATCACACAATAAATATATAAAAATATATAACATTTTGATTGTTAAACTTCTTTTGTTTATTTATCCGGACATCGAATCCTGGCAAACAAACAAATTTTGTGTAGACCCAGAATATCTATCTGCCTGTATCCTAATATTTCAGTTACTGCAGTGCCTCCAGTAAACAGTGTCATTTTCAAAAAAAAAATTACATATTTATTTCATATATGATCAATTAATCACTTCAAAACAGTCAAAAATCAGTTGGAATTTTGATGTTTATTGCTGTGTTACATTAGGTCTATATGGCACTAAATAAAACGCTTCGTGGGAGAGCCATGCTGATGCATAAAAAGCCGGCAACACAACTAATGCGCGGACTGTGGCGCGGTTGTCCAAGAGCGTCGGTGTTCTCGTCCTATATAGGAGACCCACCTGATCCGTTGTCTATACTATAAAAATAAACGATCATTGTATGATTAAAGAAAAGCTTGATCCTTTGGGGAGGACGACATTAACGCTCAAGTTCTGCCGGGCCCCAATCTAACAATGGCTTATTAACAGTCCACGGCCCCACTACTCGCAGCATTTATCACATTAAAAATGCAAAGCGTACAGCGCTTGGCACCTTTCTTGAGCAATCAGAATCACATTAGTGGTCTCATTTGGCACCTCGCTCTCTAGCCATATTGATTTCCAAGTATCTCTATATTAACAATTTCTAGTTTTATTATTCAAATCTTTTTTACCTTGCTGCGGACATTTCATTTTCATCATCATTTCAGCCGTAAGACGCCCACAGCTGGACATAGGCCTCCCCATTATTTAATTTAGAGGCATTTAATATCAATGTCATTTATTGGCCCAATTTTTTAAATTTATTAATTTTCTCAATGCTTAAGCCGTCAGAGAGCACAAAAACAATTATAACATAAGTTTTATTTTTATTATAAATCCAGGTAGATTCTCATATATTTTATACACTACATTTTATATTCAAAATCATAATTTATATACGTAGAGTAAATAATAGTACTTATATAATTAAATACTAGCTACCATACTATAGCTTCGCAATAAATTAAGACTCAAAAGAAAGAAGTACTTGTACTGTGTTTCGCAGAGTGAGTGAGGATATCGCAGGCCCTTAAAATTTGCCGCTTATGCGGCGTAGAAGGCCGGAAACACATCGATGCGCGGACTGTAGCGTGATTGTCCATGGACGATATTCTCTTACCATATAGAAGAACCACCTACGTAGTCCGCTATAGAATAAAACATTTTAGGAAAACGCCACCCCGTGTCAAATAGCAGAACTTTGTTGATGAATTGTTTTGGCTAACACAGAAACTGACCTTTTTCTCTTCTAATACTATACCCAGAACCAGAGTTTGGTTTTTATCCTTTATAGGTAAATAAAATTTACTATATGTCTGTTAAGTGACTTAGTAAATAAAATTTAAATATTTTAACAGGTTTTATACATATTATGCTATTTAACTTTTATGCAAATTAAGGCTTGTGAACAGATAATCTCAAACTAATTAAATCAAACATATTCTTTTTCACCCGTAGGACAGCCATGCTGAAGCATATGCGGAAGCATAAATTGGACCGGCTCGTCCCAACTCGGGCTCACAGAATACTCTGCGTGAACGTGTTTCGCAGAGTGAGAGAGGATATAGGAGACCCTTAAAAGTGTCGATTAAGCTGCGTAAAAGACCGGCAAAACAATCAATTTGCGGACTGTAACGCGGTTGTGCATGGACGGCGGTGTTCCCTTACCATATAGGAGACCCACCTGCTCCGTTGTCCGCTATACCATAAAAAAATCTCTATTCAGATAGAAACAAATATATTATGACTTAACGTTACTTATTCTAATCTTACAGACTCTTAATGAACGCTCCCACATCTGAGGAGAACAGCCAACAAGTTTGTTTAGGTGTTCTTTCTGATCAACCGCTTAGTGGGCGCGAAGCGCGGATATAATATTAGAATAAGTCGATAAAAATCAAAGCTTTTGCCCATAGATTTTATATTTTTCATCCTGTTTATACCAAGACCAAGACTGACCGTGTAAGACTTGAGCAAGAACAAGACTAAGCCTGCAAGACTCGCGCGTCTTGCAGCTATTTTTTTTTGCCAGTGATTTTTGGGTTTTCTCATTCAAATTTTCGACATATTTTATAAGTATGGTTGGTCTTTACTAGGGCTATCCTAATTCAAGCTCAAAATGTTCCTATTCTGATATTGTTCTATGATCTGAAGTAAACTTCAATAAATATCAATAGTCTAATAGGTAATTTCAGGACTTTTAAGACTCTTGCTGCAACACCAAGACCAAGAATAATACCAGGTGTGTTGGCGCAAGATCAAGTTTGAGCCTAAGCCTTGCATTTGGGCAACACTATTTATATCATATTCCTATAAGGCTGGCAATGCACCCACAGCTCTACAAGGGCTAGGAGTGTCCATGGCCGAAGGACCGCTTGCCCTGGGTAGGTAAGCCTCCTGGTCCTTGCTTGTCAAAACTTAAGAGATTTAATTTTCGTACCTTAAAGGCAACGTAGACAACAATTCAGAATGTCTATATTAAACTATAAGGCCTATTATAATTAAGCCACGGTTTGACAATGTCACCCCTTTTCGCGCTGTCGGTCACATCTCGGTCAGCGGCGAGATCAAAGGTTTACATTGTACGCTAATGCGACCACCTATGCTAGGGCTATCGCTGATGCGTCGGTGGCCCATTTTAAGAAATAAAATCTATTTATTTCGTCATTTCTTAAGACACATATGATACATGGCTTGGAAAGTCTAGTCTTTCATTCAGTGAGAGCAATTTTTAATTTTGAATCATTTTTCAAAATTTGTATACTTTCATGGATTGTAAAGATTTATTTCTGAATAAATATATAAATTAACTATCGATACATAAATCGCTGAAGCATATGATGATGCACTAATTGGACCTGCACGTACGAAGTGATACCACGGGCACACAGAATGTTCGGCGTGAAACGGTACTTGTACTGTGTTTCGCAGAGTGAGTGAGGAAATCGGAGGTCCTTGGAATTATGCCGCTTCGGCGGGTTAAAACGCCGGCAACACTCGGACGCGGTTCATTATGGGCGACGGTGTTCTCTTACCACATATAAGACACGTCTGCTCCGTTGGCCACCACACCTGCGATAAAAAAATAATCAAATATAAATGCCATATCTGATGAGGTAGGCGAAAAGGCAACGTCGGCAACCCTATCCACCACAAGTCCAGATCTACATACAAACTGAAATGTATCGAATGGCCCATTGTGCGAAGGTCGTGCGTTCGAACCGAGCAGAGTTTCGAGCGGACTCGTTCATTTCACGTACGGCGGTACATTAACCTCTGTCCCGATATAAGGACGAATTTCGGCTCAATCACTTTAGGCTGTATCAACTGTGTGTCTCGGTAAAAATAATACATGTTCATCGAGAAAACACAGTGTCACGTCTGTCGTGTATACGTTGTCAAAATTAGGATGATAAGTTTGATAGATCAATTATACAAAGTTCCGTATTTACAGAATACCTATGCATCCTATGCGAATCTCTTCAATAATACACAGTCAAAATGATCATCGTAAATTCAACACAATATAGGTACTTTTACCTATCTCTTTAATTATATTGCGGACAACAAGGCAGGCGGGTGAACCGCTGGTCCGTCAAACATAAATTTCCGCTCGGTAATCCGTGTTTCGGTTATGTTGCCAACTTTTTACGCCGTTTTAGCGGTGCGGATAAATTAGTTGATCAAATGTAATTTCACGCTTATAATCTGGGAACCCCTTGGTATCATACAATTTGTACGTCAATATAGCTCTCCCACTAGTAAAATCATCCGGCTCACTGTCAACCCCTTTCACAGGTCAAAAACAAAATTTAAATTGCATTTAGCCTGGGAATCAAATCCGATACCTACCCATAGTATGACGGTAGCTTACGAGACCACTCGGACATTAAAATTAAAAGCCTTTAAATTGAAATTTTTCAAATCCTCTCTAAAACTCCGATTGAATAATAATAAATAATTAAAAGATTTTAAATATAACACTTATTTGAAACTTTAAAATTAAAATTCCTAGATGGGTCCAAGATTCCAATATAAAGTCGGTGTAGAGTTGGCAGACAACAATGATATTTTTAGACCTTTTAGTGGCAAATATAAAAACACTCTTATTTCTTTATTTTCTATTATTTTAACATATCAAACATAACACCCTCCTTTTGTGTGGATAGTTAAAAATGTACCCACAAACCACGGTGGTGATTGTTTAAAACATCTTTTAAAACAATGAAAGCCCGGGGCGCTGACTAGCTCGTCGGTAATTAGCAATTTGGTTTGCGCCCCGAGGCCCAACTGTTTCCTTCATTTTTAATTATTACCCGTTTAAAAGGTGTAATTTATGCTTTATGGAAATTTAAATTGCCTGCATATTCGGTTTAAATAAACTTGAAAAAAAACTGATGCTTTCTCAAGCATTCTCATTAAACAATAAAGACACTCAAAAGAGATATCATTCAAGAATCTTTTGTTTCTCTTAACAACAAGTGGAGCAAGGAAGTACAAATATTTAAATTATTAGTAAATAGAAAACAGATACATTATTAAGCTTTAAGTTCAGAAATGACGAATTTCGAGGTGCCGTGTGGTACAAAATAAGAATTTATAAGCAAAACAACTACTAATAGTTCACCCGCCTTAAAGTTAATAGCATTATATCAAAAAATAATACATAGATTGGACCGTGTGTCAAGCAAAATAAATGATGGTGGCTGAAAAAAATATATGATAAAAACGACAAATATCAATTTATACAATACTTAAATTTTTAATAATCCTCATTCAACTCTAGCTTAATGCAGTTAAACAATAATTTGACATTGATATTTGGAGAACGTACGCATCTGTCTCACACATACAACATCTTTCGTCTCTATCCATCGATAATAGAGGATAATCGTTTTTAAATGGCCGTGATTGGATGGGAATAGCGGACAGGCAATTTGCCCGACCGAACCTGTGCTTACTAAACTCTTTGCATGTTAATTTTAACCACCCGACTGGGCGGCAGAGCTGTTGTTTTTTACTATATACATTGGGAAGACACTTTAGTAAATTTAAGCCAAGTTAATATAATCTTCGACTAAATCAGCATGATTATTATCAGCATAATAATTTAATGAAAAGTTTATTACAATAGGTTCAATATGTCAATTAAAAAAAAGGAATTTATACGATTAAATTTTAATAGCGAGGCATAAAAAAGTTCATTTTGATACCCGCCCCTACGCTTAAATTTTAAAACTAAAGATTACAGTAAAATTAATATTATATTTTTAAAATGAAAGTACGAAAAACTATAGTTGAAATCACGAGTAACATTTTAATATTAAAAATAACTTTTTAATTTTATGTATATTCCCATTCCATTTTCAAAGTTGGTATAAAATTCCTGATGTTGCCATTTTACATTTCCCAGATATTATGTAAAATCGAGATAACATCAGGGCGTGGTCGTAGTGTATTAGTGAATTATTCCCGCGAAATGAATGCAGCAATTAGGCAGGTAATTGCCGAGGGCCCGCCCGTCGAACCGATATAGAGATAACCTAGTCGTTTGACCACTTTAGTTTATTTTACATTACAGAATCACTATTCAATATACCTAGTAATTTGTACATATTCACTTTTTTTTGAAGTTATCAAGGCATACAAGCTACAGCTGATAAAAATATTTGAAAGTATTCAACCACATAATCTCTCGATTCACACCAAAATATTAAAAATATCTCTCAATTCTATATCTATGTAATGTAGAAGGTATCTTAAACTTATGTAAGTAGTTAAGAACTATATTAATAATTAGGATATAATTAGGATTTCTAAAACGAGAATTAAATGTGTAAGTATTTAAGAGATAAATCAAATATTGTTACAAAAATTTAAATTTATCTTTAGTCAATTCTGGCTTCCATTTTTTAGCTTTAAACAAAAGAAAGTATTATATCCGTTCAAACAAAACTTGTTGTCACTAAGACGGCGTTATTTATTTTTATACTTGTTCCCGTACCTCAATCAGAAATACGGCGATCAAAATGCAAATGCACTTTTTTTGTCGTTTTGCGGATGAAACGGGCCACCATAAACTGCAACAAATTATACATCAGTATTATTTTTAATTGCTATGGAAGCCACCGACTCCGCCAGGGGGCTTGACCCTTCTATTTTTGAATAATGGCGCGCAGACACGTGATTGGCTGGCGTGGAAGCGTTAATGTACTGTACAGTTTATGAACGTTATCATTGAGATTAATCTAGATAAAATACATAATTGCATTTTAATACTTGATACTATTTAGTAGTTATTACGGTACGCGTATTATAGAACTCTATCTTAGCGTTATAGCTAAGTTATAACTACATAATATTATTTTTAAGTATTTTTTAATCACAAACAAATAATTTAATTAATTAATTATTTTTAATTATTTAAGTTTTCAAATACAAAATCTTTAAAAAAATCACTTTTCATTTAACACATTTTTTCTACTTGAACACTTTACATTCACATGATATAAATATACTAGATATTTTTGGACAAGTTTATCATTACCAATAATTACTACATTATGATGATAAGACAAGTATTTCATTTCAGCCAACATTTCATTTTGTTAGAACAAATCACTTGTAATCGATACGGCTTTTTCTTATTTGTTAATAAATTATATTTTTAGTTATAAATTGTCCTATATATAATATAAAACCATATTTCAATTAATTTTCATTCTTACGAAACAATAATATAAAAATATTGCATTTGAGGCGGTTCCGAACGAAAACTTAAACCTTGACGTTCGCATTCCAATAATAAATGACATAAGTCAATAGTCAATTTTTAAATGAGCACTCTGACACAAATGAAATTCAAATTGACAATTTCCTTGTTCCATAATAAAAGTGTGTGCACTGTAGTCGAATGAAGGCGCGTAATTTATTTTGATGAATATTTACTAAAATATGTGTGAATTGTAGTACAAATATAATAGGTAAATAAAATGTCGTATATTATGGTTAAACTTTTACGTCGTAGGGTTAAGTTTAATTACCAAAGTCGACCAGAAAGCACACTAACTAACCTCACACATGAAGAATACGTGTTTCGGCCTCCTATCGCTCAATGGGGCAAAGTTATAAGAGAAGCAGAAAAAATTGTGGGATATCCAACATCGTTTATGAATTTGAGATGGTTGTTAAGTGACGAATTTGCTAATTTGGCGATGCATCTAAGAAAAATTGTAAGTGTCGTAGCCACTTTAAAACATCATATAATGATTCATACCTTTTGTTTAAATATTTCTCATTTCAATAGAATTACTTACTTTGCTTTAATTAGCTATAATACTTTTTTCAATGTTTTCTTTACGTAAGGTATACAACTTGTAAGTGACCTGTCAATACAATATAACTTAGTAAACATGTTATTAAGTTTTATCAGGGATAAAACTTAATAAGTAACATGTTTTATATTAAATTTTCTTGTAATTACGAAGCTTTTAGGTAACTTGCTTCAAAATGCAGCATTATTACAAAACATTTATAAAGTATTATGTAACAGTTGTCAATTGATTCAAGGTTATGAGGAAGTCAATTTCTGTTTATTATAAGTAGAAGGTGACTTAGACCACCTAACTCAATATACTTAAACAAAACTATTAAGTTCTAAATTTAAATTCAAGGCTTAAAGCTGAAGAGATGAGCATATTGCATTAAACTCTTTATAATATTAGTATGGATATTTCTATTGATATGACTTTTGTGTAATAAGCATTAATACAAATAACATGCAAGCCAGTGTTCATTCAGAGCAAACAATTATTTACATTATTAATTCTTTCTAGGTTGGCAGTAATCATCCAATCATGAAAACAGCTAAAACAGTTTTATACAACGAACATAATAATCTACAACCATGGGGACTTGTCATCTTACTGATATCGAAGTCAGTTGCTACACATGCATCATCACTCAATGCCAACCAAGTTTCTGAACAACAGAGAATGCTGGCTGAATTAACAGAAATGATAAGAACTGGCCATTATATCCATAGGGGTTTATTAAATATACCTCCTGAAGAAAGAGACTGTAATAAGGACTCTCTATTTGCCAACAAAATTGCTATTTTGATTGGAGACTATTTATTAGTTACGGCAAATGGTATGCTTGCTCGATTAAGAAATCAAGATTTATCATATTTGATATCTACAGCACTAAGAGATTTGAGTGAAGGTGAATTCTTTGGGCCAAGAGACGAACAAAATATGCCTCTGCCCAGTATACCAAGACAACAAAAATTTGATGATTTCAGGATAAGCTGTGACACATTACCGTTAGAAGTAAAAGATATATTAGGATCACCAATAAGAGAGTGGACCTTGAGAACATTATATAATGGTGGCACTTTATTTGGGCGAGGGTGTCAAGGTGCCATGTTCCTAGCAAAGAGAAGTTTGGAGGAGGAGCAAAGAGCCTTCTTGTTTGGTTGCCATTTATGTTTGGCATGGCAAGCTGCCAGTGATCTTCAAAAATTTATCGATACCAAAGATATGTTTTCTTTAGTTAGTGCACCAGTATTATTTGGCCTTTCCCATTCCCCACATTTACATGAGAAACTAAATAATATTAAAAATATAAATAATGTGGACTATCATAGTCTAAAAGAGGAAATATTACAGACAGATGCAGTTGAAAAAACGAAATCTTTATATTTAGAGAATGCAGACAAAGCTAGAAGTTATGTCGATTTGTTTGGTGATAATGAGTCAATAAGAACTATTAAGAGAATGATAAAAAGTGCATAGCATTTTGTTTGAAACCCAAGAAGTTTTTGCGATCGTTATTTTATTATTATAATTGAATTTGAAAAACTAAATTAATTCCTGTGATTGTTATGAATTGTCTATTACGAAACTAACACAATTTTTTAAATAAAATTATTGTTGTTTTCAATAATTTAAATTATTTTTTATCAATTTTGTAACAAACCATATTATTTTTCTTTATCTAATGTTAATCCTGTTTAATTATAGCTACACACTTGATTTTTAAGTTGTTTTTTAGTTGTAATGATCTACTTAAGTAGAGAATTGTATATAAATAGTTGTTACTTAAATAAATTTTTTATTGTGTTACTAAGTTGGGTATTTCTAATCAACCTTTGTAACTGCAACCATTCTAAAGACTTAAATTAGATTTTGTTTTCAACCCATAAGTTAATTTTATATATTTGCTTGATTTTCAATTAAAAAAAATTACAAAAATCGAATAATTTTAAATGGTAGTCATGTATTTTATTGCCAGTAATAAAAAAAAAGATATAACAACAACGATATAAGAAAAATAAAAAAGATTTTATTGGCATTACCTTAAATTAAATATGACTTAGGTACCTTCATAAAGGAAGCATACATAAAAGCACGGTAACACACCCGCGGCCCAGACAGCTGCGGGTATCCATATCCATTAGCGGTAGAATCTTCTGGTTGTTAGCCTCCCAATTTTAATAGTGTTTAAGTAAAGAGTACCTATTATTTTAATTAACAAACATCATACTAAATATGTTTGCAAATCGTTCGATTTCACCGAAACTACATTGTGAAATGTACAATTGCAAAATTTTTAATTATACATACTTAATATTGTGCGATTAACGGAAGTATGAGCGATTTAATTTCCCGCACCCTTCCTATCACAGGTCAGTATTTCACAACTTGTAAACTTTTTATTTGAATTGATCGGTCAGTAGATCCTAAAGTAAGTAAATAAGTATTGCCGCCATCGATATAACAGTATTATGTTATATTCGTCATATTTTATATTATTTACTAAAATCTCTGTATTTGTATGCATAAATTGTGCAGCGATATGAACAATTCGTAAAATTAAATGATAAACTCAATAACATTTGATTAAAGCCATTTACTTTTCCATATACTGAAAAGTTTCAGCGTGAACGGTCAACGCCATCTTTTGTAATGCCGTTCTTGCATCATCAATGGGAAACTTTTCGCTATACTTCAAAACTGCCGCCAATTCTTCATCCAAAAAGCCTGAAATATAATCCATAGACCTCGTGGCCCGCACCGCGTAATACAGCTGTTTATACTCTATGGGTTTCTTTTCCATCTTAGATGCCCAAATGTGACCATAGACAGAAGGGTATTCCCAAATAGCAATTGTCACCGGTGCTCCAATCAACGAGTACGAATATGGATGCGTAAAAAAATCTTTAATGTCCAAATAGAGTTGCCACATTATAGCCAAGTGTCCGCCAAGTTTGTACGCGTCACGTTCAAATTGTTCACCTTTATTTGCGAGTTTCATAGCGCCTTGGCAACCTTTACCAAGCAAACTGCCCGAGGTGAGCATTGTGCGAAGTAACCATTCATCTTTACCTTGACCGAGAAACTCATTGGAGCCAAGTTTGGCAAGATTGTCTTCGTTCTCCCAAAGGTAATTGCAGAGTATATCATTGCTGGCTGCAATATTAACGTCAGCTAAATTCCACTATAATAGCAGTTGCTAAATACTCAACGAATCTACTTGTTACATGGTAAGGTACCAACCTCACTAATTAACTACTACCTAACCAAATTAAATCTAAAACCTGCAGACCAGCGATCGAACCTGACACCCGTAGCCTTATTGGCATACAAACCACTTAGCTACGAGCTTCTTTAACTTAACGCGACAAACATTTAAATAACTGTTTCTACGTTACCCATTGCCGGTTGTTAGTGGCTTAGTACTGTGCCCCATTTGCCCTCAATTTATAACAACAAACCTTTAGGCCTGCTCGGTAGAGGTTTATTCTCATCATCATGTTCACCAATAAAGTCTCCCTCTACCAGATCCCTCAAGCCGGTGGAGATCAACTCCGTCACCTCATTATTGCGCAGACCCCCGAGGTGTTGGAGACATCTGGCTAGGAGGTAGTCACCTACACAAAACTGTATAACTTAATGATTTTTCATTAAGTTTTATAATTAGGAAAAATTAGGATCAATTTGCTTATTTAGGAGAGAAGTATTAAATAAATTCATATAAGAACATTTATCAGAAGGTATTCAATTAAGTAGGTACCTAATACCTAAATATATTCATTAATTTCCTACCTTCACGATTTCTAATAGTAGAACGTACATATTCGTTAAAGGCCGGCAACGCACCCGTGGCTCTGCAAGGGCAAGGGGTGTCCATGGGCGAAGGACCGTTTAACCTAGGTGAGTCTCCTGCTCGTTTGATACCTTTTTCATAAAAAGTTACTTGCTGACGCACAAATTGGTCCAGCTCGTCTGTAGTGATACCAGTGGCTCACAGAATACTCAGCGTGAAACGGTACTTGCACTGTGATTTCGGATTCCCTTAAAAAGTGCCGCTTAAGTGGTGTGAAAAGCCGGCAACACAACCAGTGCGCCGAACGTGGCGCGATTATTCATGGGCGGCGGTATCCCGTACCATACAGGAGACCCACCTGCTCCATTGTCCGCTATATACAAAAAAGTCTTGAGATCATCAAACCCATTTAGTTTTGAATTGCTTCATTGAGACATAATCAAATACTGGTTCAGTTGGGAACTTCACTTAGTCTATGTCTAGAGACTGTTCACAAACGCGCCCCAACCCGGCAAGAACAGCCAAAAACTCAGTCGGGCTTTCTTCAGATCCGTGGTCGAAGGACGACTTGTTGTAAGTACCTAAGCTTAGGATTTTGTTTTATCTCAATTTCAACATTCACAATTAAATCTGAAAGACTATATTCTATATATATATATAGAATATATATATATATTATATGTATCCTCTCGAAAGATTATTAATAAATAATGTATGAATATAATGTGAATGAGGAATACAAACCGGTCAGCAAAACAATCTTATTCCCGTACAGCAGATCCTGGTATTTGTCACCAAACTTCTGCCGGTCCTTGAGGTTCGCCATCGTCTTGTGTATCAAGTGACCTGTCCGCTTC
Organism: Delias oraia; assembly: GCA_018230265.1. Taxonomy (NCBI): domain Eukaryota; kingdom Metazoa; phylum Arthropoda; class Insecta; order Lepidoptera; family Pieridae; genus Delias; species Delias oraia. The sequence goes on along the minus strand of DWCF01002221.1, from coordinate 1,732 downwards.
ATCTCGACGATCTCGGCGAGTGCCCTTTGCGAGTGGAGGACGCCGCAGTCGTGGTGCTCCGCTGCAAACTCCCGAGGATCAAAGCCCGCCGCCTTGGACACCAGCAGGATGATCAAACCGACTGATTGCAGGTTGCTCTTCGAGCCAATCAGCAGGTTCTTTGCCGATTTCAGGAGAGGATGGTTCGTACCCACCTGTAATTGTACGACTAAAAATCAATATCACTAAACCAGGCTAACAAAGTGTAAATGTAATGTATCCATATAAAAAACCTTTGGCAAAAAGCTATTATGTATTACGTGTTATTATTATGTGTTCCAAAAAACATATTATTTTTATTATAACCAAAATTGTAAGCAAGACGCTGGTTTTTAAATCTCGATGCCAAAAAAAATTGATTCACGGATGACACGATTGAAATGGAACACAGTGAAAAAGGACAAGCCTTAATTAAGAGCGAATTTTTTTTATAGGACAGCAACATACCCCTGACTCGTAGTTTAGGTGAGCGGATCGTTTATCCTGCGTAGCTCTCCTACCCGCTTGTATCAAGTATTTTTTATTGTATAACGGACAACGGAGCAGGTGGATCTCCTATATGTTAAGAGAACACCGCCGCCCATCATCAACCGCGCCACAGTCCGCGCATTGGTTGTGTTGCCGGCTTGTTGTTGCCACTTAAGCGACATTTTTAAAGGCCTCCGATATCTTCACTCACTCAGCGAAATACAGTAGAAGCACCGTTGCAAGTACAACTACCATTTCGCTCTGAGTATTCTGTGAGCCCGTGGTATCACTTCGGACGAGCCGACCCAATTAGTTTGTTCACATATGCTTCAGCGTGGCTCTCCCACGGTTGTAAGTTACATATAATAAAACTGTATGTTGTTAAAAATACCAATTTCCTCAAATGTATTGCGGTGTTAGCAATCTCATCGTTGAAAAGCCATCGGAGGTTGAGAAAGGAGGTCGGATAGCCCACTATTTGCTCGGCCTCTGTGGTCACGTCACGCCAGTCCAGCTCCGGAGGTGTCCGTAGCATGTGACACTTGCGATAGCTGACAATGTTTCGACATTAGGCAACTACTTATAAATATAACATTTTTAAATACATTTCAGTCTTTTGAATTTTGTTAATATTCTTGCTCGATTCTCTGACGTTATTTTTGTAAATATCCTGACCCTGGCAAAATTGTGATTGCTAGTCATAAAAACCAAAAAAAATAAGAAGAAATTTAGTTCACGCGCCGCAACATAGCTGGATGCAGGTATGCAAGGAGGTCCGAAGGCTGAAATGATGATGATGAACATAGATTACCGGAATTACCAAATCATTACCAAAGTGAACATGTATATATGTTACTCTGTTTTTCTGGGCGAGTAAGGATTTTGTTTTTATTCTATAGCGAAAAACGGAGCAGGTAGGTCAGGAGACCCACCTGCTCAATTGTTGTTTATCCGTTGCATATAGGAATATGGTAAGAGAACACCGACACCAATGAATAATCGCGCCACAGTCCGCGCTTTGGTTCTGTTGCCGGCTATATACGCTGGCTTAAGCGACACTTAAGCGCCTCCGATATCCTCTCTCACTCTGCGAAACACAGTACAAGTACCGTTTCACGCTGAGTATTCTGTGAGCCCATGGTATCACTTCAGACGTGCCGACCCAATTAGCATATACTTCAGCATGGCCCTCCCACGGGTGGAAAATGGATGGATACCGGAAACG
>DWCF01002220.1:0-25137 GCA_018230265.1 Delias oraia | reverse complement strand
CAGTGAAATTATTCCTGCTTTTTACTTATTTGTGCTTAATAAATACGAAAGTTTGTTCCGATGGATGTTTTTTATTCATTCACGTGAAAATACAGAACGTATTTTAGTCAAACTTTATATAATCAGAATAAGATATAGATTACAGTTTATAATTGTATTGTGCAAACATGACAATATTTAATAGAAACATGAAAGTCAGACTCGGTGGGTAGTGTAGCGGGCAGAACGACATCTGTCGAGTCTACTAGTATTGTATATAAAATTCTAGTGTAGCGGTGGCTGTTGCCATACTCCTCCGAAACGGCTTGATCGATTTTTGATGATTTAAAAGTGCACGAAATAAGTCTATTTAAATAAATATATTTTTTACTTTACTTAACTCATTAGTCATCTGTTTTTACCCTTTTCATTTTCCAACCCTTTTTTTAATTATGTAATTTTATTAATTAATATTATTAAACAATAGATTCAACCTCAAATTTTTACCCTAATATTATCCCTTATTTTTAGTATTGATGTTAGTATTTTAATATGTTATATGACAAAACAATGCCTAGATTAGTGACTGGTTACCTACATTAAATTCGTCGATTTTTATAAAATTTTCAGCTCCATTTTTGCCAATAAGCGTCAGTTTTATAATTTTTATATACTACTAATACTTTAATAATTGTAATTGTTGTAATACTTTCAGATGGAGAAAGACGACGCCCTCACGGAGTTAGAGATAATGAAAGAAAAATTAGACAAAGCGTTGTACACATCGCAAAAGACAGTCGAAGAGAAAGAGTCCGCGCACAAAGAATACGAAAAAATGCTTGAGAAGTATGATAGGTAATTTGTTTTGCGTGTTGTCTTGTGTATTCTATTCTAGAACATACATTCAAGCTTAATAAATAAATTTGGTTTATATTGTCTCTGATACTAATTAAAACATTGTTTATTTCAGATCCCAAAATGAAATCTATAGGCTACAAAATAAGATAGACATACTCGAAGCTGATAAAGATAGACTTGAACTTGAATTTGAAAAACAAATGCATCTCTCAACAAAATCTAGAGACGATCTTAGGAAATTGCAAGATGAATCCGCACGGCTGCAGGAAATGTACGACAGGGCCTCATTACAACTTGGTAGAACTAAAGAACAGGAAGAGAAAGCTAAAGAAGACATGGATAGACTTAGTGTTGACATCGAAATGGTTCGCGATCGATATGAAAAGAGTCAAATCGAACTGCGCCGGTATCAAGCGGAAAAAGAAAAATTAGTAGCTGACAGTGAACGATTGCAATTTGAATATGATAGAGCTATGACACAGTGTGGTAAAGCACAAGCTTCTAATGAAAAAACACAAGAAGAAATGGCACGAGTGCAATTAGAACTTGAAAAAATGTATGACAAACACGATAAAGCATCTGCAGAGCTGCGACGTGTTCAGGCTGAGTTAGATAAAGTTAAGACGGACGCATCAGGGGCACGTGAGGAAGCTGAAAGATATGCAGCACGCTATGGAAAATATCACGACACTAAAGAAGAACACGAAAGGACTAAGTTGGAGGTTGAACGGCTACGAGCACGCTTAGAGAAGACTACAATTGACCTGGATCGAGCGCGTAAGGCTGAAGAGGAGGTTACACGTCTCCGAGCTGAATTAGAACGCACCGAAGGCCTTCGAGGTAAATACCAATTCGAACAGGATAAATGGAGTAATGAAGTTAGCAGAATGCAAACGGAGTTAGATAAGCATCGTGAACGATTTGACGCATCCCAAACAGAGATACAACGTTTACAGTCCGAGAAGGAGCAAGCGGAAACGAAACTGCATGAAGTGAACATACAGTTGGAACTTTCCAAGAACGAAGTCACTAAGCTATCTGCTGCAATGGAAAAACAAAGGACGGACTTGGAGAGAGCTCACATCGAATGTGAAAAGTTCAGAGATAGATGTGAGAAATTGAAACTGCGTTCGGATCAATTAGAAAAAGATAATGAAAGACTGAAAGGAGAATTAACACAAATTGAAAGGATGAAGTTACAAGCAGTCGCAGGAGACAAAGCCAGAACTGAGGATAGATTGGAAATTGAACGTCTTCGAGATAAACTAGAAAAGGCTATTCAGGCGAGAGATGCTACAGAAATGGAGGCAGGCCGCCTAGCGAAGGAGCTTGAAAAGTCACAAATGCATCTGGCTAAGTATCAGGAGACAAACGAGACGACACGCGTAGAATATGATAGGATGACTAATGAATTAGGGCGAATGCATGAGAGATTGGAGCGTACAATATTAGAAATGCGGCAAATAGAACAGGAAAGGGATGCCCTTAGGGGTGAAATACAGAATACCAGGCGCAACATAGAACAACAGCAACGCACTTTAGATCACCGCACACAGGAAACATTAGTGAAACTCCAACAAGAGCTCGCTCAATCGGTGAGAGATAGAGAAAAGATGGCATCCATACTGGAACAACGAGACAAACAAGCCGACGCGATTGAGAAGCAGATCGTCAAGTTGGAAGCCGATACAAAACAGTTGACAATCGAGCGGGACCAACTCGTGGCTCAATTGGAAAAGTCTCAAGATATGCTTGTAAACTTCCAGAGAGAACTAAATTCGTCGGAGACAGAGCTTCAAAAGCAACGACAAGAAGTGCGGCGGCTGCAAGAGGAGCAGAGGAAAATTACCCAAGATTCCGAACGCGGTGCAAAGTCTATCATCGAGAATCGAGACAGAGAGATCTCCAAGCTACAACAGCAAATGCAAGCTATTACAAAAGAAAAAGATACCTTTAGACAGAGAGCTGAACAGGAGGCAAAGAAAGTGGCCGAGATCGATAAATGGAAATCGGCCGTCGAAGCGGAAAAGACAAAAGCGATCGCAGCTGAAAAAGCGCTGTCGGAATGCCAGCAGCGGCTAAACTCATTAGAGAAACAGTTCCAGGCTCAACAGCAGCAATTGCATCAGCTGCAAGCTCGTGGACCGTCCGACGTGCAGTCCGTACAAAAGCAGCTTGAAGCGGCTCAAGCTGAGGCGAGATCGCTCGCTGTGGAGCGGGAACGTTGCCAGGCACAGCTCGAGATGCTGGTTCAGGAATTGGAGAAGAGCCAGGTCAGTTGGAGGATCGCCCGGCCGATAGCTACCGGGAGGGCTATGCGGGGTTGAATCGAGTTTGACGCTAGTAGGGCTTGGCAATTGAGTATAGCTCTAGCACCCGAGTAGATTCACAAACACTGACACTTGCGGACTCTCTCAAATGACCTTTTAGAAACTTTTTCGATCTTTACATAATTTTTTTTGGAATGCCATTCAATTATACAATACGATCGACATTAGATATTGACTGCTGCAATTATGACATTTTTGTTTTCTTAACTCATTTTGGTCTTGCTATAAATTCAACTATCAATGCATTCAGATTCTTTCTACTTTTAACTTTATTGCCTTGCTCCAATTGTTCTCAATACGTTTACAAATCAACATGACACAGAACTCGATTGAACCGCATCGCGAATCATTGCACCGGTGCCAAGTAGATGTTGTTTTCAATGTTTGTCATGTCATCATCGGTCATACATTGTTGTATAGCATGCCTCCTGCCGCTGGGCATCCTCCAACCCCTCATTTCGTAATTAGTCTCATCATTATATCGGTGTCGAGTTTCATGAATGTAAATGTTGCGGCAAGCACCTGACATTTCCTCACGCACCATCCACGTTTCAAACGGTCGGCAATGTTCGGTGCAATGCTTTGTCCGCTCCGGACGCGTGTCCGATTGTCGGACGCGTGTCCGATTATCGAACGCTTGTCCGGTCCGGACAGCCTATATATTTTTGTGTCTTTCAGCCATCGCTATGCAATTGTGTATTGTGTTGTGATTAAAGATGTTTTTCAATTATTTTATTCTATCATTATAACGCTGCAATTATGATTTGCAATGAGCTTTTGTACAGCATAAGCATTTTAAGAGATCATAATTACAGTTAGGCTTATACTTGATTTTTGCTATTTCTAAATATTTCTCATGTAAACGCTATTGTAGGTCTTGATAGCAGTTACACTCAAGAACACGTTAAAGGTTTATTAAATGTTTTTAATCATTAGAGTCTCTTTCAATGAATAAAGTATAATAAGCGCTATCTTTAGTGACCTAATTTATTCTCTAATATAAAATTCAATAACTTGACAACCGAAAATGATAGATTCCTTAATATACGGGCTTTGTGAAGGAGGCTTCTGAAGTTTCGTTGATGTGTTTTGCTATCATCACCTACACTGTGAAATTAATGAATAGTAATAATAAAACGTTTGAACAGCTCGCACTCCAAGAAGCGAACAAGAGAGCTGGACAGAGCGCCAAAGCTGGGGACGATACGGCTCAGGCTAGAAAGCAGTTGCAAGAAGAATTCAAGAAGTTAGAAGATGCGAGGAAGCAGTTTGAGGAGAATAGAAGGGCGGTGGACAACAAACGCAAAGACGTGGAGGAGAAGGAGAAATCGCTAACAGACTTAGATCGACAGTTGAAGAAGAGAAAAGAACAAATGGACCAAATGGAGGCATCATTGAGGAAGGTGGGCATAAAAGTCGATGTTAAATATGATCAAGTTTATCTTTTTTTATACCGTCGTCAAACGAGCAAGAGGCTCACCTAAGGCAAGCGGTCCTCCGCCCATGGACACCCTCACCTCTTTGAGAGGTGAGTGTGTCGCGGGTGCGTCGCCGGCCTTTAAGGAAAGTGTACGCTCTTTTCTTGAAGGTCCCAAAGTCGTATTGGCTTGGAAATACTCCCGCTGGCAGCTGATTCCACAGAGAGGTGATACGTGGCACAAAATGTTTAAAAAACATTCAGTTGTGGAAAGACAAACAGGGAGGTATCTAGTAATTTTTTATTATTTATTACATTGGTACTTGTAGTGACGAAAGCCTTTTTAAACTCTTGGTGAATGAAGCCCCTTTTGAATGAGCTCCTTTATATCCGCAATTAAGTTGTCAATTCAGTCTTGAAATGGAGATAATGTCTTATTTTTTTTCAAAATATAACTACGAATTAGTTTATTTTCATTTTTTTCTTACACGCATCCAAGCTTTCTTTTAACTTTGAGAAGAAGGCTGAGAAAAGCTTTAACTTGTTAAATTGTTTTAATCAATTAGGAATGTGGAGTCTGATAGCCTCGTAGCTCAATGATTTTATAAGTCTACCACAAAGCGAGAGGTATCAGGTTCGAATCCCAGTCTGAAAGAAAAAAAAATATTTATTATATTTTATTCGGTTAAGGTATGATTGAGGCTATCGAACTTAAAATTACACTGCTTGGTTTGTTTTCATAGGATATGCTTTGTTTATATAGGTGATCCACCTGTTCCGTTATACGCTATACCTGCTATAACAAAATGTAATCTCGATTATAGGCCGGCGGAAGTACAGCAGCGGTGACAGAAATGAATCGCAAGCTCACAGACACGCAAAAGGAGGCCGATGAGCTCAAGAAACAGCTGGGCCAGAGCCAGGAGGAGTCGAAGCGGCTCTCAGCTGAAACCGAGCGCCTGTTGCAGCTGGTGCAAATGTCGCAAGAGGAGCAGGCGCAGAAAGAGAAGCAGATTATGGATTTGCAACAGTGAGTGTTTCCTATTAACTTTATGTATCTATATTATTTATCTATATCTATCTATCTATATCTATCTATCTGTATCTATATTATCGGCGATTCCCAACAAATTCCAGCCATGGAGCCGTAGCGATTCAATGACAGTTTTCACGGACACCTTAATAAAATAAACTGCAAAAACATTCCCCATTAAACTGCATTAATTTTTTTATATCGATTTATGAACAAAACTATTGTCTTATATATAATGCTCTTTTATTGGTGTTTGGTGCCAAATGCATTTGAAACTAACCTATTTGGTTAATTTATTAGTAAATTTGTTAGTCATGTTTTTGTGCTATAATTTAAGTATAAATTGTACCTTTGTGAGAGAAAATTACATTCAGCGGTGTTTAAGTACTTTAATAATTTATTTTACAATATAACCTTTTTTTGAATTAGCTATTAAAAATTATATATCTACCCTGCAATAAATTCCAGGTCTGTGAGGAACCTTCAAGCCAAACTAAAAAGTCAGCAACAGGCACAAGCACAAAGAGAAGAGGTATGTGTTGTTTTAATCAATTATATAAATACAGAAATGTTTTTTTAATAATTCCAATTTCTTATAAGTAAATAATTTAAAACTTTGTATGATTCTAAGATGCTAACTCAGTCTCTAACGTCCTTTCTAAATTCAACGTAATTTACAAACCATTTATTATTATTTAATAATATATTTCTATAACAGTAGCATTGACTTACATCACTTACAAGTAAATCAGTTGAAACTTTGTAAAATAACTGATTTATTTATATAAGTTTTTCTTAGATCGTTTTTAATATGTCATGATATATTAATTATTTATGCAGAAGTTATGTCTCTAGATAATATTGGTAAACTAACAATACTAACATTTTGAACGCTGCATTTCAGGCGGGACCCGCTGGCTTTCTCAAAAGCTTTTTCTAAAACCTTCAAGACTGTCGTTCCTTTAACTTTTTGTTCGTTCCTTTCATTAACTGTCTCTGACTGCGAGCGATTTCTCCAGATGTAGGCTTTACGATGGCTAAGTATTTGTATTGAAAATTGTAATCAAGTGTTCAGATGTTGATAATCGTATACAGATTTTGAGTTGGTAATCAGCACACAATTAAAATAATTAGTTTAGCAATAAGTGTTTAAAGTTTACTCGGGTGCAACTGAACGGACTTGTTTTTCTAAGATTGTTAAGCAACATTTATAGGTAGAGATGTAAGAGTCCACTAGTTGATGTTACTCCGCTTTCGTTCTTGTTGTGCGTCAATTTTTGAGTTTATACCTTTTGTTACTGAATAATACTGTTTTTGATTTCGTTTTCTTTTATTTCCACGACCCTATGTTAGGAAATAACGCGCGCGCGACAGAGCGAGATTGCTGCGATCGCTGATTTAACAGACACGTTGAAAGACAGAGACAGACTGAAAAGCAAATTGGAAGAGAGGAAGATGAAAGCAATAGATCTTGAAATAGAATTGAACGAATCATCGCTCATACTATCGGAGATTTTAAAATTATCGGACAGCCAAGAGCTGTGTAATATCAAAGAGAGTAAAACCTTTTTTGAATTGCAAAAGAGCGGTAAGGTGGCGCATAGACTGGACAAATGCAGATATAGCAGGAGCCACAATGATTTACTAAGCGCTGATGATAAACCACAGATTAACATACAGAAACTGACACGTAAAATAACAGATCTAACAAAGGAAATAGAGATAAAGAATTCAAAGATTATAGAACAACAAAGAAGTATCTCCATCTTAGAAGAGGCGCTACGAGAAAATAATAATATTGCCGAGTTTGAACAGCTTTTAGCAATGATTCGGAGTAAAGATGATAGAATTGAAGAGTTGGAAAATATGACGAGCAAATCTGGCGATGCAAGAAGACTGTGTAATGATAAAAGAATTTTGAAATTGGAGGAAGCGTTGAAAGAGTCAGTTTTGATTGCGGCAGAAAGGGAAAAGGTTTTTTATAAAGAAGAAAAACGAAGGATTGAAGCAATAACAAAGGTATTTATTTTTCTGACTAATAAAACATTAAATTAATACAGATAATTTATCTGTATCTATGAGAGAAGAACATTTCAAATAAAGCCTTCAGTCATAATACAAATTAATTAATTATCTAAACTAAATTAGACTTGGCCATTAACGTGGAATTTTAAATTACATATTTTAAAGATTTTTGTCGCAATCTTGTATCCCTGGTTTGTGTAGAATTTATAATTAATTTTTTATGGTATAGCGGACAACGGAGCAGGTGGGTCTCCGCACAGTTCGCGTATTGGTTGTGTTACCGGCTTCTCACACCGCTTAAGCGGCATTTTTTAAGTGACTCCGATATCATTACTCACTCAGCGAAATACAATAGAACAAAGAGTCACCACGGGCTTACAGTATCAGCGAGTGATGATTTACCTCCGTTCAAGTTTACAACTTAAGCTGCGTAAGATGCCAGCAACACAACCAAAGCATGGATTGTGGCGCGATTGTCAATGAACTATGTTAATCTCTTACCATCAAAATGTTACGCGTATACGATTTGCTAAATATGAACAAAAACTCTAATTTCAGATGAAAAAAATGCAGCAAAGAATGAAATCACTACAAAAATCAGTTACACAATGCGAAACATGTTTGTCGATATTGAATAAAATAAAATCATTGGAAGTGAGTTTGCAGCGCTGCCAAGAACAGCGAAACGCAGTATTACAACACCTGACCGATTTAATGTAAGTCATTATAAGATTTTTTTATAGTATAGCAAAGAATGGAGTTGGTGGGTCTCCTATATGGTAAGAGAACACCGCCACCCATCACTAACCGCGCCACACTCCGCGCATTTTAAGGGTCTCCGATGTCCTCACTCACTCAGCGAAACACAGTACAACTACCGTTTCACGTGGCGCATTCTGTTAGCTCGTGGTATCACTTCGGAGGAGCCGGTCTATTTAGTACGTCCGCATATGCGTCAGCATGGCTCTCCCACTGATGTTTATTTATATATCATAGTAATTAAAAGTTCTAAATTATGTCTATATAACTCAAGAAGGACTGGGCTGATTTTCATGAAATTTTGTATAGATGTAGCTGACATCGTGGAATGACGTAAAAGCCTTATCTGACTACAAAAATGGAGGGTAATGTTATAGTGTTTCAATTTTTTCGGTCCTAGGATCGCTGATATTCATATTAGTACCCGGCGGCATAATAGGCGTACAATTTTTGTATTAGGTCTACTAATATAATATATTGTAAGGACATGACGAAAGGTCTTAAAATTAAAATATTTGTTGAAAGATCCAAAATAGAAAATTTTATCATTTTCAATTTAATTTTTTTTCATGATTTTTTTTATTTCAAATTAACATAAAATGAAATTTAATTATTTAAACTATTAAATAAAATAGTAATTAAAATCCAATTAATTGATATTATTTCAGGAATAAAAGAATATTTCTATATATAGGTTTCGATCCCCGGTATTCAAAATTTATTTCGTCTTAGTTTTAAGGTGATAATGTTCGGCTCTTGACACTCATACTTTTTCCAAAGCCATGTTGAATCTTATACTGATGCACTAATTAGGACTTGTCGATCGAAGTGTTATCACGGTCTCATAGAATACCATCTGTAAGCCAGTTCTTGTACTGTGTATACAGTACTCTTACTGAATCAGCTTATAGAGATGTAGAAGCTTCATTACATCACGTTTCCTGAATGCTACTCGACGTTTTTGAAAATTCTGTTTATTGTGAAGGAATAGGAATAACATCGGATCAATTAATAGAAAACAGGTTGGAATTAAACAAATTCTAAGTGATTTGATAGTAATTATTAAAATTTCAGACAAGATTTTTTAGAAGTGGCAATTAGTGAAAAGGACGCCCAAATAGCTGAACTTGAAATTAAAGGTGTCCTGGACGAGAACGAGACAATAAAATATGAATCGCTTAAGTCCGAGAGGGACGGAATGTTAAATAGATTAAAACTAGAGGTATTTTATAGTCTTAAGCTTTATAGTCATTATTAATTTGTGACCCCGTAAAGATTTTTATTGTATATCGGACAACAGAGCAGGTGGGTCTCCTATATGATAAGAGAACACCGCCGCCCATTAACAACCGTGCCACAGTCCGCGCATTGGTTGTGTTGCCGGATTTTTACGCCGCATAAACTATATTTTTAAGGGCCTAAGATATCCCAAATGTATTAATATATAAAATTAAACATTTTATGTTGCTTCTACGTTGAAGTACATATCTACAATGTTAATACTCAACACTCAACAACACTTCACGCGTGAGAGTCATCCTGAAGGATATGCAGACACAATAATTGTGCCGGCTCGTCCGAAGCGATAAACGGGCTCACAGAATACTCAGCGTGTAACTGTACTTGTACTGTGTTTGGCAGAGTTAGTGAGGATATTGGAGGCCGTTAAAAACGCCGCTTAAGTGGCGTAAAAAGCCGGCAACACAACAAATGCGTGGATAGTGGCAAGGTTTTCGAAGGGCGGCGGTGTTCTTTTACGATATAGGAGACCTACCTGCTCCGTTGTCCGCTATATTATAAAACAAGATTTTAGTTTATATGCAATGACGGATTTTCTATAATTTTCCTGTATGTAGAAAAAATTGAAGTTTTTGTAACAATTTTTTCAAAATTTCTGCTAAATCAATCATAACCAAACTGTATAGAAATTTTAATTCTTTCAGACGGAAAAACTAGTGGAACTTCGAAAAACACCTGCAGAAGATGAGAGTAGTTTGCCGACGTATGCTGAAGAAACGTTCGGTGTTTTGGACAACGAAGCACTTGTTTGGGTATCGTAGAGCCGTGTTGAGAATGCGAGTGGTTTTCATAGATTTTATTAGTAAAAATTGTTTTTTTTTTACCTAAAACTTGACTCACTTGAGCCACTATTCTGTATACAGTTAACTCTCTGAAGAATGATGTCTAAGGGACTGTTTTCATCGTTATAGAGAGAGATCGTTATTTAGAGAGAAGGCGATTAGTTTTAAGAATTATTAATGCTATTTAAGTGTAATTTTCGTTCACTCAGGCCTGTCTAATCTACGTGACTTACTGACACAGCTTGTTTTATAGTTTTTATCTTTTAACTAATTTTTTTATTAATAAACTAAACTATATAAACTAGCAAAGCGCTTATTATGTTTGTTGTCCATGGGCAATCGTGATCTCTTACCATAAAGGAAACCCGCCTTCTCCTTTACACGTTATAACATAAATAGCCATTAATACTTTAGTTTTGATTTTGTTTATGAACTATATGTAACTCTTTGTTTATGGAAAATATGTTAGATTAGAAATCAATTATGTGAATTAGGCTTGTTTACAGGGGGAGGACATCCCGGCGACAGTACTGTGACGTCAGAAAGCTAAGTCTTTGTGTTATGCATCTATCATTTGTCATCTCTCACGCTACCTTACCATCGCTTTTCACCAGCCTTACGCCAATAAAACCTCTTCAGGGACTGTCTCGTTTCTATGTAGTCTGTGACGCGTCAGGCTTACGGCCTTGCAGCTGTCAGGCTGACGTTGCTGTAAATAGTGTTTTTCAGTTGACTCTCACACGATGCGACTCGGTACCATTTCGCGAGAAGTAATATTTTTTAACATATTGATTGAGATTGAAAATTATTTATCCTATTCATATACCCAAGCACTCGTTGACTTTACATAAAGCAATAATGTAATCTTCGCTCGTCTTAGTCTAAACTCAACGCCTGTATATTTCTAGTCGAATCGAATACAACCGTTTACTGTTATTACCTATAAATCCTATTTAAGCAGTGTTATTATTTACTAATTTACATTTATAAGATAAGCACGACAGACAAATTATGTTCGGAATTACATATCATGCACAAAGTGTGAAAACCTTTGGACATTCTCATGGTAGCTTGGATTTTAGATTTAAAAAAAGCTTATTTAATTGATCAAGCACTGCCTTAAGTGATAAGTTTTCTTTGTATCGAGAGCCTACGTAAGCTTTAAGACGTCCGAACGGCTCGGGCGTTCGAAACGGAATGAGGTTTTGCAATATTTTTAGCACATTGTGGCAGCTACTCAACTACCCACAAATTAAAAGAGCTTTTACAATTTTACAGTCTTGCAAGTGTTAGGCATAGACGAAATTTGTGTATTGAGATATAGGATGAGTGAAACTTGTATGTTTTGTTGTATTATGAAAGTTTAATATGTTGTTCTAACTAGGATCATTTATTCGCGTTACAATTGATATTATGAAATGTTTTATAAATATTTTCAATTAATACTTCTATAAGAAGGCAAAGTTGTGGTCTCTAGGTCTCTGTCCGACGGAGATGCTGAAAATTGACTTCTTATAAAGGCATTATGCCCCTTCGCTTGTTATTTTACCCGGGTCCAAACCTTAATTGTTATAATTTCTCTGGAATCAAAAGTAATATCTTGTATTGACAAAATATATGGCTAAAGTAGTAAGTATTGATAGGAAAGCTGCAAAGTTGTGTTGATACAAAAGCTAAGAGTTAGCATTAATTATTGTTAATAATTTAAAGCCATACCTTGGTGTAATAGAATAGGGTATGCTTCGTTGGAAAACAGTTCTAGTCAATTTTGTTCGACCCTATTTTAATACACCCCGTCAAATATTAAAAACATTGTTATAAAAACATTTTGAACAGGTTAATATATATACATATATATATTGTGTATATTTTAGTAATAATCTTGTAATATTTCAATGCATAGTTGAATTTGATTATGTTTTTTTATGTAAGTTAAATAGTTATTGCATTTACAATGTAAGGATTAACTTAACACGGAGAATTCATTTGATTATATTAAGATTTGTAGCTTTTTTTTAATATGTTCATGTATTGTTACATGTTGCAAACCCGAAGAAAAAACAATTAAACTCTGTTATTTTTGAATAACATAAACTACAATCGGTGTTGCCCAAATGCAAGACTTAGCTTAGCCTTGGTCTTGCGCCATTACACCTAGTATTGGTCTTGGTCTTGCAGCAAGAGTCTTGCAAGTCTTGAAATTACCTATTAGACTATTGATGTTTATTAAAGTTTACTTCAGATCTTAAAAAAAGGAACATTTTGAAGTTGAATTAGCATAGCCATAATAAAGACCAACCAGATTTATAAATTATGTCTAAAGATTTAATGATAAATTCCAAAAATCACTGCCAAAAAAAATAGCTGCAAGAGCGCGAGTCTTGCAGGCTTAGCCAAGTCTTACACGGTCAGTCTTGCTCTTGCTAAAATTAGGCGGTCTTGGTCTTGGTCTTGCATTTGGGCAGCATTAACTACAGTGTACTAAGCGTTGTAAAATTAACATAAAAATTGCAGCAAAACTTTTGTATCAATAAAATGTAGTTCAATTGTAAGATCACGATAATTAGTTATTGTTAAAGTTCGTATCGTTTCAAAATATATCGACGGATATGCTAAGGATAATGTTCTTTGAAATATAATATCTTCGTATATTACATTGACTTTTATTACGTTACCGCACGCTTCTATTACGTTGGCGAAATATATATTTTTATGCAACCGGTGTCACACGAGCAGAAGTGTAACTAGAGGCTAACCCAGGAAAATCGGTCTAGGATAAGAGGTCCACCACCCATGGACAGGCAAAGCTAAAAGCCTCCCGAGGAAAAGTAAAAATTATCTCGCCGGAGACAATGACGACGCCCATCTTTACGCCCGGCAGCAAATCAGTGAGACAGCATTTGGCCGACAGGTAAATCACTCTCTCGCGACGAACCAAGCAAAAAAAATATTGCTGATTAATATAATTCAAATGGTCAAAGTGGCCAACGGTGAATCAGCAATTCCTAAAAAAACCAAGTTTGCATATCACATGTCACCTAAAAACTTCTTTTTATTAAAATAATACGTTCAGATCTATTGCAGCGACACCTAGTGGCGAGTAGAAAAAGTATGAAGGCAAGTAAGTTTATTTTACAGTTGATTCTACTAGCCCATAGAGAACGCACCAAACCAACTATAATGTAATTTTGAGTAACTTGTTCTTAAAACATGTTTCTTTAGTGTTTTGTCAACTTTTTCAACACTTTAAACAAAGTTTTGCGCAATTGTTAAAAATAAAATTGATTACTTTACAACTTTCTTCTTGTAAATAAGTAAACATTGTAGAAGAATATTTTAATCCTGACTAACATCGCTATTTTTAGATCAAAAGGTAAAGCTTTTAAAGGGTTTATGTTCATAACAGCGCCAAGTGTGGGATTTTCAAGGAAAAGGTAATATTCAAAGACCGGCAACAGAAAAAAAGGTTGTTAAGAAATTGTAGAGTATGCCTGTGTCTATAACATTATAATCCTTAATAAAATCCGCTTTCGTAATTTTTATTTAATGAATGGATTTTATCTAAAGAATTATTAACATATTTGTCGCATGAGATGTATTTTTTGTACCAAACATGTGGGGTTATAATTCCATGCAAGTCAACATTATAAAAAAGTTGAACAGAGAACAGACGTAGCATATGGAATATGCGAACTCCTTGGAAATATTAAAAATGAAACTTAAATAAAAAAAATCCAGCAACCCCAATATCGTGGGCGCGCCAGGCGGAACTCTGGCGCACCTGCTTCCGGTGACGTCACTACAGTTGTCACGTCGAGTTGCGCGAATAAATTTAAATATTATTTATTTAAACCTCCAGTATAGATGAAATTACATTAATAGTAGCCTATGCATTACATAATTTGAATTTTTATGGTATAGCAGTCAACGGAGCAGATCGGTCTCCTATATGGTAAGAGAAACACCGCCGCCCTTGGTCAACCGCGCCACAGTCCGCGCTGGTTGTGTTACCGGCTGTTCAAGCCTCTTAAATAAATTTTTAAATGCATCCGATATCCTCATTCACTCAGCGAAACGCAGTAGAAGTACCGTTTCACGCTGAGTATTCTGTGATTATTTTATTTATACATTTACGAGTAAAACTTTGTCCTGCCTGGTTTTCTAACCACAACCAGACACCTAGGTTCACTAAACCCGCCAAACAAGCCAAATGATTTGCTATGTGCATTATAGTACCTCACGCACTACCAATATATCTTCAGATTCACTAAAACATTATTCTTCTTTTAGTCAGTCGGGTAAAGGTTGCCAATATGTCAACTACCTTTATGCCAAATATTATCAAAATATTGTAAATATAAAATATTAACTTAATAGAGACATTAGTAATTTATTTGGACTTAGAATATTGGTTTTAATGCTTTCTAAATTGTAAATATTCTTTTAAGACATGTTAGCATTATATTACATATTGTAATACCATTTCAAAATAGCATATTTTATTCCAATCAAAGATAATTATTATTATGAAAGTATATTCAACCGTTGCCGACGACGCATCTGTAGTCTAGCGGGGACTGAGAGTGTCCATGGGCCGTGTATCTCTAATCGCAGTTAATTCATTTAGCTTTACAATTTTTTTAAATCTTTGTAAATGATAATATATGTATTAAATGAAAATACCCCGAAATCATGTCATAAATATGTGTATGAAAAACTCATCGCTAATATTATAGCCGTATTTACACCGTACTTTTTGTCAGAACGCTGTGGTTATCCTAATTGGTGTAATAGTCGGCCGCAGACATGGCCTGAGAGTGATTAGCGTAGCAGGTCGGTATTTTGTGTAAGATTTTGGTATTTGTGACCACAGCCTACAACCACTAAAATACTAAGCGAAACCTTACAGATTACAGATAACAGATTACTCTGCGTGAAACGGTACTTATATAGTGCTTCGCTGCATGAGTGATATTGGAGGCCCTTGAAAGTATACCGCTTAGAGAACGTAAAAAGCTGGCAACACAACCAAAGCGCGAACTGAGGTGCGCTAGTCCATGGACGGCGATGCTCTCTTATCAACTATAGTTGACCCACCTGCTCCGTTGTCCATTTCATAAAAAAATATTAATCAAATCGGGATATCTCTTAAATACTAACACGATATACAGCAGTGATCCCAACCTGGAGCTGGAACCCCTGGGAATTCAAGGACAGTTTACACGGACTCCTTATAAAATAAACAACAAAAATTCAGACGAGTTATTTATTTTACTTATTAATAATATGGTCCAGAGACGACACAGCGGATCCCCATACCCATTACCCCGAGGGGTCCAAAGGACAACGGGTCGGGAAGCACTGATCTATAGACATAGATTGCATATCCAACCACTTAGATCTACTTACTGGCGTAGGTAGCTTTTGAAGTAGTCCAATACGGGGATGCCAACGGGAATGCTCGGTAGGGATTAAAATGATTATAGTAATTTAATTTTCTTAGATTTAGAATGTGGAAGGCAGACGGAGATGTTTTTAATGACAGGTTTCTTATTAACTAAAGATTTAACACTTGTAAGAATCCTCGCAACTGATATTTGAGTATATTTGTCCCTCTTCGAATCCCGGTCCAGACAATTATAAATAATAATTTAATTTATAATTTATTCAGTCTCTGAATGGGCTTGATAGTGACCGGGCGAATCTCTTAATAGTGTCACACCCTTGGGAGAGCCATGCTGAAGCATATGCGGACGCACTGATTGGGCCGTTGCGACCGAAAGTGATATCACGGACTCACAAAGTTCATAAAGTGAAATGGTGCTTCTACTGCGATTCGCTGTGTGAGCGAGAATATCGGAGGCCCCTAAAAATGCCTCTTAAGGTGTAAAGTGCCGACAACACAACCAATGCACGGACAGTGGCACGGTTGTTCACGGGCGGCGGTGTTCCATTAACATATAGGAAACCCACCTGCTTCTTTATTCAGCCCGGCCGCAGTAAAGCCCATCTAGAGATCGAATCAATTATAAATTAAATCATGACTTATAATGCCTGATGGTAAGCGAACACCGCCGCCCATGGACAAGGGCGGCCCATTCAGCGCCAGCTTCTTACGCGGCTTAACCTTAACGACATGTCCTATAACTTCACACAAGTAAGCGAAACACAATATCAATTTCACGCTGCTCCTGCGAACTTGATGTCTCTGAACGAGCCGGTTCAATCAGTGCGTCAGCAAGTCTGCTGTATTGGTATGAAGACATTGGTAAGACAGTGCTAAGACCCGGGCATAGTTACCTAAGCTTGTGAAGATGTAACACAAATTAAATTATATATTCTATTAGCACTTTTTAAGGCATTTTATGCTGCACACCACCGAAGCACCACCACTGTGGAAGCAGCTGCTAGCTGGGATATTTCAAACAAATACGACTTGGGAACATTCAAGAAAGCGTCCACTTTCCTTAAAGGCCGACAACGCACCAGCGGCTCTGCAAGGGCTGGGGGCGTCCATGACCGGAGGAGGAGAAGGATCCATTGCCCTAGGTGAG
Organism: Delias oraia; assembly: GCA_018230265.1. Classification (NCBI taxonomy): domain Eukaryota; kingdom Metazoa; phylum Arthropoda; class Insecta; order Lepidoptera; family Pieridae; genus Delias; species Delias oraia. The sequence continues at coordinate 8,101 of DWCF01002220.1, read as the reverse complement.
CCTCCCCGTTTGCCAGCGTTATAAAAAAAATAATGACATACATTTTAGCCAGTCTCTTAAATGTCGTCAGATGTAGAATGTCCATGAGCGGTTGAGCACATCTTTGGTGAGCCTCTCGTGTTTAATTAAAACATCACGAAGCGTTTTTAAGAGATGTAATCTGAAAATGATTAATATAAGAAAATTATATTTTTCTTTACGAATATATCACGCAATGAAACATGACGTGAGAAGACTCTGTTGTTTATGAAAAAAACATGGATGCGTTTGAAATATAAGTGTTATTCTTAAAGCAATGATTAAAATATTAGTAACGGAATAAACCGTGACGTCATATTGTGTCCATGGGCGGCGCGGCGGGCTACTTTCGTTGTTTAATAAAGCTCACACAGGCTTTTGAATAATTATGATTCTTCTTCAAGCGATATTTACAATAAATACGGAATAAAACATGACGTCATATGTATTTATCTTTTATATGGTAACTTATATATTCATTTATATTCGTTATATATAACCAGTTATAAGGCTTTTTCAGATGTGATGAGATTTGATGGTTTTGTATCAATTTCCAAATAATCATCATCCTTCTCTTTTACGACGGTAGAAACAGAAAAGGATAGCAGATAATTCTTGAGTCTAGTAGCTAAGTAGTATTAAGTCTAACATGACATAGGTATCGGGTTGAAATCCCGGTACCGACAATTATAATTTAGTAGGTCTCTGGAAGGGCTTAGAAGTGGCGGGTGACTGTCGCATCCGTGGGAGAGCGATACTGAAGCATATGCGGACGCATTAATGGAGCCTGCTCATCCGAATTGATACCACGGGCTCACAGATAATCACCGTCAAATGGTAGTTGTCTTTGAAACGGTGCTAGTATTGTTTAGCTGAGTGAGTAAGGATATCGGAGGCCCTTAAAAAAGTGCCGTAAAAGGCCGACAACACAACGAAAACGCGGATTGTGGCGCAACGAAAACCGAAATACAATATATATTGATTATAAAATTAAAGAAAATCTTAATAGTATTTCGTATGAAAGAACTTTAATGAAAATATATAACTATAGATAAAAACCTGAACCTATAAGCCACTATTCAATATTTCAATTAAACCATTTTAGACCTTACCCCCTCGCAATAAGGAGAATAATAGCACAAATTCGGCATTTATTCAAAAACCCTGGACGAATAATGAGATGGACCTCGAATATACGGTCTGTGAAATTTTGATACTTTAGTAGAAATAATATCGTTAAAAAAATATTTTTCTTAACCTAGGGGGATAAATTGGGGCACCTGCCCGTGACCTCTAGTCCAGAATCTTAAGAGATATATGATTTTTCTTTACAATATGCACCACTTTTTTTATGAAAACAAAATCAAACGGCAGGAAGCTCATCTAGGTTAAGTGATCCACTGCCCATGGACTTCTAGGCGTTCAGAGCCGCGGGTGCGTTGCTTGCCGTTTAGCTATGAAATGCTTTAAAAACGGTCAGTTGAAGGACGACGAACATCGAAATAATACCTACTAAATACATATTAATATGTTTTTCTGTATTTTTTACAAGATAAACCTCAGGGGGTCGCGTCAATCTAATTTTGCCCCGGAGCGAAAACGTCCCGACCTGGGATGAATTTAGTTTAAACCTGATTTCTTACTTAATTTGAAAGTTTTTTTTGTGTAGCGGGTAACGAAGTTATGGGTCTCAATGGTAAGAGAACACGCCACCCGAAGTGGTTGTGTTGTCGGCTTTTTACGCCGCTTAAACGATATAATTACATGGGCTTCCATACTCACTCAGTGAAACACAGTAATTGTCAAACTAGGTCAAGCAATCTTTGGTCTTAAAACGACAAAAAACACGAAAATTTGAAATTTAGTTTAAAAATATTAAAAATTATAGAAATAAAATAGTATCATAGGCAGATTAGGCTTGATATAAAATGAAACCTCCATTAATAAGAATAATATACATATTTAATTTTGAACTCATTTTATTAAGAACATTAAATTATAAGTCAAGTCGATTTTAGGTATGTAATTAAAAATAATAATTATTTCAAAGTCATCAACAGATCCATAAGCTAATTTATAATTTCAAAAGATGCCTCTCAAATAAAGGCAAACAAGAACGGACTAGTTGAAAGGGCGGCATCGCACTCGCGCCAAAATTTGTAACATAGAAAAAAGAATACGAAGTTTTATATGTATTATTTCGATGTTAACAATCATTTGATAAATTTCATGATTTATTTACAACACTGTTGACGTCACAAAATAATAATTTACTTATAATTATGATTACACTTAACTTGGAAACTTTTCTCGTAAAGACCGGCATCATACGCCCGTCTGGGCTATGGGTGTCCATGGGCAGCGGGTCTCTTATCCTAGGTACCCTTCTGGCCGTTAAATAAATAACCGTTTGTCTCTCGTGAAATAAATAAACACAGTTTTGTATATTAGTTTATATTGTGGAAAGCATTAAAAAGCCTTAAAAAGATTACTTTCTAATAGTTCCTAATTTTCGTACAATCGAAAAGTTCAAATTTAGAATATCTTTTTTATGGTATAAGAACACCGCCGCCCTTGGACAACGCATCATTGGTTGTGTTGCCGGCTTTTTACGCCGCTTAAGCGGAATTTATAAAGGTCTCCGATATCCTCACTCATTCAGCGAAACACAGTAGTACCGTTTCAAGTACAATTATATAAATACATTCTGTATATTTATCTTCTAAAAATACCATCAAAAAGCCTTTAGAAGATGAGTGAAAGTTGCCAACGTTCGTGCATTCGAACGCACAGTGGGCAACAAAGAAGAACTACTTGCTGTTTAATTCGAAATTCAAATTTAAAATTCAAATTTAGAATATTTCCTTCATAGAAAAAGCGCACAGCTAACTGTATACACATAGTATACATTATAATATAGGGCGGTACGAAAGTTACTGTTATCTTGGCATATCCTCTCTAGGCGAAACGCACATAAAGTACCGCATTTATTATCTCAACGTCCGCGTAGAGCGGAATACCGTACTTGATGCGCGCGCCTCTCCCCCCTCACTGCTATTGTTACGGAACGTTCATAAAGTACCGTATTAGAGATGGAAAATATTTCTACCTCTGGCTTAGAATTCAATCGCTTACTACATCTAAACCACTGAATATTTTATATTAATTCAAACATGTATTTCTAGAGTAAATAATCGCCGATTTTTTGATATATAATTTGTATTATAATATCGTGTATACAATAGCTAAATTGGCGCGTCTAAATAAATTCCTTATCACTCTGATGGTGATTTTAAATGCGGTACTTTATGTGCGCGCGCATCCATGTACAACAGAGTTTGTTGGAAGCAAGAGAGAGGCACGGAAACTCGATACTTGCCGGGTCTCAGAGCAACCCTTCGTCTTATTCTCCGTCCCTGTCTTGCGCGACGCTCGACTGCGCTGCTCTACAAAAAGGCAGCTCAACACTTAGAACTATACGACTCTTTTTAAATTTGTATATTTTGGCAACGATGAGGACCATATATATAAATATATTTTGGCAACAACGTTATTCGCTAGGATTCATGCAATATAATAAAGCCTTTTAATAAGTTTCAATCCTTTCCTATGGCAGAGCCTAGAATAGCCAGCGTGGAGTGGCACGCCTCCTGTGTTTTACCGAGTAAGTGAAATAATGCCGCTAAAGTGGTGTAAAAATCCGACAACACAACTAAACCAGGGGATGTGGCACAATTATCCATGGCCGGCGGCGGTAAATTACCATAGAGGAGACTCGGCTGCACCATTGCCGGAATTTTATTATTTATTAAATAAGAAATATTAATAACAAATATTGAATATGTATATATTTGTCGTGTACATATGCATCTTGAGATCTTTGAAAATGGGCCCACTTATCCTTAAAAGACGCTGGGAGTGTCCATGGGCGTAGAACCGCTTATCTCAGACAAGCCTTGTGTTCGGTAAAAAAAAACATTTGATAGCTTGACATAGCGCTGGCGTATTAGTGATAGAATTCCTTAAGCCTGCGTCCCGGTCGCAGCGCCTACGTAGTTATAGCGCGAATGTACTTTTGCCCACTTCGAAATACGTCACTCCTTGGGCATAAGCACGCAACTGGTTTTTATTTATATTATTAATAATTTATTATTAATATAGAAAACTGGTTTAGAATGTGAAAATTTCTATACTTTAACGCGATTTAAGTTTATTTACTGCAATAATAAAGATTTTATAAACGAAACTTGATATTCTAGCTATATTTTTTTGTATTGTAAGTTATTCGTCTGTGATTTAAACTATATCAAATAATATTCGCCCTTTTATTACAATAATAAATGCTAAGAACTACAAGACATTTATAGTCGTACTAAAATGTTATACGTTGGAAGATTTATTATAATGGAAGTAATGCGGCAGTAATGTGGGTAGATACGCAAAAAATTATAACAATTCACGTATTTAAATATAGTATTCAACTTTATAGAAATATATTTAAAATTATTGTCATGGGTAGATAATATGGAAATGTCATGTTTTTGGATTTTGCGTCATTTAAATTAGTCTGGATCAACGGTATGAGATGTTACATTGACGTACTTCAATCGTTTCTTAATGTGTAATAATTAATAGACAGCGAGGATTTTTTAAAATTTATTTTTAGATACGGGACAAGCGGATCTCTGGAAGGTAAGAGATCACCAACACTCATGAACCTTGCTGCAATTTGCGCCTTGTGTTGTCGACTTTTTAATTTTACGGTAAACTTATAGATTAACAGTAAAAAAGATAAGAAAAATTTAATTTAAGATAATATTAAATAATGAAAAAAATCAGTTGCGTCGTTTCTCGCTACGAAGGTCAGCTGTCTAGAAGCGGGCGCTTTTTATACATCGAGAGCCCATCCGCGAACGAAACAAAAAGACTGGATTTATATTTTTTATTATTTTATTTATTCTTTTCACTTTTGTATTTTATTTTCGTTAAATTCTCGCATATCGCACTTCACCGTTACTGGGTTTTATTATTTTCGCGCTCTTTTCTCGAGTCGTCAATGTCAGACATGTCAGAATGGATCTTTGATCGAACAGACGCGGCGATATATAAATTCTTTTTGCGAATTTATTAATAGATTATCTGTGGCGGTGATGTTACAAACAACATATCTTTACTGAAAAAATAATATTTGCACGTAAAATCTAGATAAAAACATTATAACGTCCGAAGTGCTACCATGGGCTCACAGAATACTGAGCGTGAAATGGTAGTTGTACTTGAAACGATATCTTTTTTTGTTCTTCGATGTTTCGTTAAGTGAATAAGCGGCGTAAAAGCCGGCAACACCACCAATTCGCGGTGGGTTATGGGCGGTGTTCATTTACCATAGGAGACGCACCTGCTCCGTTGTCCGCTGTATTATAAACATCGTGTAGGAAGTTCGCGTGCGAAAAGCGGCCAGCACCTATGACTACCCTTGGCCCCGGCAAGGTCACATGTTTTGTTGCTATTTAATAACTGAAGGCTCTATTAAAGGGAACAATTCTACGGAACATTAAAAATTACTAAATTTAAAGGTTTTATTTAATAATATATAATATACTACAAATGGAACCAGCATCATTGCGCACAGTGTGCGTACGCTTCAATACAAAAGTGATACTTTAATTTAAACTTCATAAATTTTATTTACTGTTTTTATAGTCTAGTCTTTTTTGTAAGTTTCAGATTTTTTCATTTTTCGCACTCGTGGGAGAGCCATGCTGAAGCATTAGCGGATGCACTAAATGGGCCGGATCGTTCGAAATGATACCACGGGCTCACAGAATGCTCAACGTGACGGTACTTGTATTGTGTCTAGCTGAGTGAGTGACGATTTCAGAGGCCCTTAAAAATGTCGCTAAAGTGGCGTAAAAAGCCGGCCACACAACCAATGCTCGGTTCTTTATATGCGGCGGTGTTCTCTTACCATATAGGAGACCCACCTGCTCCGTTGTCCGCAATACTAATAAAAAAAGGAACTAGCAAACATAAATAAAGCAAGCATTGTCAATTTGGCGATAAAAAAAATTAAACTATGAATTTTTGGTTTTTCTCGTAGAGATATATCTTCCTAACCTATGATAGCTTTACTATTGTAAATAGACTTATAAAGGTCGTTAGGTCGTATTGGAATAAATACTTTTGAATTGAATAGTTTTATTAATTATACAACTCGCCACAAGTGTTGTCCAAATGAAGACTTAGCCAAACTTGGACTTGCGCCAATACACCTGGTCTTGGTCTTGGTATGGCGCTCCCAGTCTTAGTCTTGGTCTTGCTGCAAGAGTCTTGCAAGTCATGAAATTACCTGTTAGACTATTGATATTTATTAAAGTTTACTTCAGATCTCCGAAAACCCTATCAGAATAGGAACGTTTTGAGGTTGAATTAGCATAGCCATAGTAAAGACCAACCAGATTTATAAAATGTCTAAAGATTTATTGAGAAATACCAAAAATCTGCCAAAAAATAGCTGCAAGATGCAAGTCTTGCAGGCTTCGTCTTGTTCTTGTTCAAGTCTTACACGGTCAGTCTTGGTGTTGCCAAAATTAGGCGGTCTTGATTTTGGTCTTGCATTTGGGCAACACTCGCCAAGCCTCGCCACTCAACACGATTTACCTCTCTCCATAGACTAGTGACAGTGACAATGACATAGCTAATGCCACTGTCACTGCGTATCGGATAGTCGAAACTAAAGAAACATATAATACTTTTTTTATGTATATATATAATTTCTGCTCGACTGTACCGGGTACCAACATACGTATTAACAAGGTAGGCTTGGGGGGCGATGAACAAACAGACCGGAGGCAAGCGTATTATGTATGTTATGTATGTATGTTGTATTACCTCCGGAGCTGCCCGAATTATCCAATACCTACTTTTAATATCAACCGACTGCGATGAAGAGAAGTGCATACAAATAAAGATCGGATATATATATATAGATACGGATCGGTGTTAAAATTTAATAAAACAACAACCTAAATTTATTTTTTTTATTTGAAAGGTCCGTCTTTGCCGTTAAGCCAGTCAAATGATGCTGTTTATGTGGCGTAAGAAGCCGACAACACTACAAAAGCGGCGATTGTGTGTGCTATCTATGGGCGGCGGTGATCTCATACCAGAGAGGAGAGCACCTGCTCCGGTGACCACAATAAAAATATATAAATACCAGAAAAATCATTTTATATAAGTATTATAAATTTATTCGGTCTTTGCAAGGGCTTAACAGTGGTTGGGCAAGTCTTAATAGTGTCGCTCCCGTGGGAGAGCCATGCTGAAGCACTGATTGGACCAGCTCGTTCGGAGTGATACCACGGGCTCACAGAATACTCAGCGTGAAACGGTGCTTGTACTGTGTTTCGCAGAGTGAGTGAGGATACCGGAGGCCTTTAAAATTGCCAATTGGCGTAACGTCGGCAAAACAATACGCGGACTGTGGCTTTTTTGTCCATGGGCGGTGGTGTTCTCTTACTATATAGAAGACCCAACTGCTCCGTTGTCCGCTATACCACAAAAAATAGCAGATGTCTGTTGGTAAGAGATCACTGCGCAACAATCCACGTTTGTTTTGTGTTGCCGGCTTACGTCGCTTAAGTGGTAAGAATTTTGAAGGTTGTATTTTTACCCAGAAATAGAGTACAGTCCATACTGGTTCGGTGTTCCGTCATTGGCAGGCACAATAGCTTGTCCTAGCTGGAGGCATCTCACGATGTTCCTAGCAAAAATACAGCCTTTATTCTCAACGCATAAATAATAACATTTTTCCCTATATTGGATATGAACTAATGTAATTAGGAAACATGGATGTGGCACTGCCATCACACAACGATCTTGAACCAATATACATAAATACATCATTATAATAATATTATTTTTTTACAGTATAGCAGAAAACGGTGCAGGTGGGGCTCCTTTAAGGTAAAAAAACACTGCCGCCCATCACCAACCGCACCACAGTATATATTAAAAATCACGTCCTTAATAAGCCTTTTATATTTTTTTTATATTTAAGAATAACTGTTCTTAATTATTTTGT
>DWCF01002219.1:0-25138 GCA_018230265.1 Delias oraia | reverse complement strand
AGGTTTTAAATTTTGTTTCTTTTGTATTTACAAACCAAAACCAAAAATTGTCATTCTTCAAACTATATTTACTAATTAAATGATAGTATTATAATTTAAATTAAATTATTACTATTATTGATAATTATTACATACATCAGTGAAATCATAAGCTTCTTGGGCCGTGCACTCAGCTTTGCTTGTGGGGTTAGATAGTGCGAAAATAACCGGTCGCTCCGCATTTTTCGCCATTTGCCTTATTATTTTCTCATTGAACGCACCTTTAACTGTGGAACAACCTGAAACATTCAATGAACGTTAAAATTATATTACTAACAATCAGGTGAGCTCTGTAATTAATACACGGATTGTTCCATTCAACTTGTTCGCATTTATTAACTTGAAAAATTAATAATACGAACGTTCGCGAAAGAATCTTTCATTTTAATCAAAGAAAGTTGACTATTAATTAATAAGGTTTCATTCAATACTAGAACAAACTTTCCTACAATTTCATAAAGCAGAACTTTTAGTCAATAATGTATATTTAAGAAATTCTAGAAACAAAAAAAGGCACTTTATGATATATGTACAATAAAAAAAACACCTAAACGACATCTTTGAGCAATGATGGCATGTTTCATATAAGACGTTTAATTACTTTAAAACAAAAAAAAAAGATTTCAACGAACAACAATTTTGAAGTGGTCCTCCATCCAAGGACACCCCTAGCCCTTACTATCTCTCCCTAAAATACCGTTGCGTTGCCGGCTTTGGTTGTGTTGGTTTTTTAATAATCTTTATTAATTTAATATAATAATGTACATTATTAGATCCTATAATTTTATAAAAATAGCTTATAATTTTAAATAGGAAGAAACCTTTTTTAAAACTATTAATTTAAAAATATATTTTCCAATTAAATATTTCAATGAACACTGCTACAGACTACCAAAATAATACCACTGCATGCTCAGTGTGCAATGCAGTTTATAACTTTATAGTGATTTGGTTGGTTGGTTTCAGTGATCTAATGGGCCCGAGATTAGCTGCCGTCCGCTAAATTTCTCAAGTTAGGTTCCAAACGTGGTGCTTAAGTAGTTGTGTAGTGTATCGACACGCAGACACATTTTTTAATAATAACGGCGGCAAACGAGCAGGAGGCACCTAGGCCAAGCAGTCCTCCGCCCATGGACACCCCCAGCCCTTGCAACCCTAGCCACGGGTGCGTTGCCGTTTTGTTTACATTAGCGAAGTATTTAAACAGATAATAAGGCAGTAGGTGTTATATTAGTTCAGATTTACTTATTTCATATCTACTGAATATTTAATTCATTTTCAATTTTAAAATTACTTTAGATTAATTTAATACTATAATATTTTGAAGTGTAATGTTATTTTTTTATATGATGCAGACGGGCCAGACTACCATAAGATTTCGGCAACGCACCTGTTGCCTTGCAAGGTTTAGAGATGTCCATGGATGACCCTTTCATTTGTTTTCATAAAAAAATGCGATCTCATCTGCTCATGGACACACTAATTGGTGTATCTTAAGAGCTAGAATCGCACCCGTGAACTAACTGCTGTTAAGATACGCTAATTTTTTATATAACGATTTACCAATCAAACAGGTAGGTTTGTATTTCTCAACGCAGACCTCGAAACTCTTCTCCGGTGGGAGATCTTTCGCAAACTGCTTGCAGTGCTCTGGTATACCATTCTCCCTGTTGTTACATAGCAGACCATCTATATCGAACAGGTAGACCCGGTTCTGTGCCTCCTTTAGATTCATCCCTTCTTCTACCATTGCCTCGCAAGTCAGATTAGCGATGCCAGTAGCAGCCTGAATTAGCAACATATATTAAAATATATCCCAAAGAGTAATGATGTTGCACTATTTTTTTATTTATTTTTGCTATAGTGGACAACGGAGCACAAAGGTCTTCTATATGGTAAGAGAACATTGCCGCCCATGGTTCGGTCCTTCCAGAACGATACTAGCTTCACAGAATCGGTATACTTAATCTAAATAATTAATCGATATTGTATACTATTTACAAAGATCGATCAAAATTGTCACAGAATATTATAATTGGTAAATATACAACGTAAAATCACATCAACACATGAAACCGATACCAAATAATCCTTATTAGCGAAATCTTCATTAATTAATGTATTAAACTAAGTAATATATACCCAGATATAGTTAATATTATCATAATGAACAATTACAATCAAATCGTCTATGATCATAATAATACTATCATAGTGTATTAGTGAATAATGACATTTATAACTATAAATGTTGATTCTCTAATAATTAACTAAGTAATATTAACTCCGCTTGTGCCAAAGGTTCTTGAGTATCATTAAGCACATAATACATTCATTACATATGGTTAATTAAATCATAAAAGAATATAGAAATCGACAGATGCACTACTTGGGCCGGCTCGTCTGAAGAGATAACACGAGCTCACAGAATATCAGCGTAATACTTGTACTATGTCACTGGATGATTGAGGATAGCTTAGTCCCTTGAAATTAATAATAATTAATTTCAAGTGATAACACTAACCGGTGTACAAAGTCGGCAACACAACCATAGCGCGTATTGTGGTGCGATTGTCCATGGTCGGCGGTGGTCTGTTACCAAAGAGGAGACCCGCCTGTTCTGCCTTCCGCTATACAGTATATAAAGATTATTTTTTTTACAAAATCTGCAAATTGCAAATGTAAAAGACAGCACTTGCGAGCGAGGACGAAATATATGTAGCAAAATTAGAATGAGTATTAATAATATATTAGAAGTCAACTATAACTGACATCGTTGTTATTATTATTATATATCTATCTCTTAATCATTTTTTAATTCGATTTCACGTTTGATGAGAAAATTTCAATAATCATTGTAAAAATAACAATTTAACGATATTTTAAAAATAATTTACTAAATGATTATTTAAAAAAATAGAACTATGTGCCATATATTGAACACAAACTCGCCAATTAATTTCTAATACAATATATTCCCACCATACCCATTTGACAATTAATATTCGCATACAACTGTCCAAACCATACAATTTAGTAACAATTTATTGTAAAACGTTTGATGATTGTATATTCATACAAAATGAGTTCGTATTCTCTGCTTTCACTATGCACTAGTAGGATATATAATATAATATAAATACTCACAGATCCAGCACCCAAGAACAAATACGTGTAATCGGTTAACTTCTTCTTAGTGACCCTTGTGGTGGCTATAAAGCCAGCGACTGCAACGCTAGCGGTGCCTTGTATATCATCATTGAAGGTACAGTATGACTCTTTGTGCTGATTCAAAAGTCTTGTCGCGTTCCTTAAGGCAAAGTCTTCGAACTAAAAACGTTTTATTTTAAAATTTAATTATAGTAAGATCCGTCTAAGGAGCTACGATGCTACGGTGCTACAACGCAGTAACTCAACGCCATTTTCAGACCTACTTAAGCTTATAAAATTTGTCAAAATTTAATCGAGTCGTTTTGGAGGGGTGTGGTAACTGACAATGTGACACGAGAATTTTAATACATTTTATTTTTTCATAGTATAGGAGAAAACGAAACAGGTAGGTAGTCTCCTATAGGATAAGATATTACGATGATGAGACGACGTTAGGACACTCGCCCGGCCACTTTCAAGCTCTTCGAATGACAATTACAATTGTTGAGAGCGTGATTCGAATCCGATAACTACCATATCGTGGTAAACTTATTAAACTTCTAGCTACAAGTTTCTCAAGATTTGATTAATCATATGCTTCTTGATGCTGTCATACCTGTAGCAGAATATTCGCACCAAATCTGTACACACAAGCGTCCATAAATTCCTGAACAAATTCATCATAGTCTTTACCTCGAACTCGTTTCTGACGCAATCCAATGTATAATGGATCTTCAAGGAGCGACTGTAGTTTATAAATTTGTTAGAAATGATTACTAGACCTTTGTAAAGCTATGGAAAATGGTAGAAAAACGGCATATCAAACGTAATGCAAAGTTTGCGAGTGATCGATGAAATAATATGGCATCGAAAAACCAAGAAACTAAATAAGTATAACAAATATTAATAAAAAATGATTAGGAAAACAATTTTAATATTATAGACGAGTTTCTTTAACTTTTTTATCGTTGGTTCAGTTTATATGCACATCAACAGTAACCGAAACCTAGTGTAAGTGTTCTAGTGTAATAGTGTTCTATTCGTATATTATATAGTATTATATATTATTTATATAAAATTACTGCTGCATATAATGACGCACTAATTGGGCTATCTCGTCCGAAGTGATACCACTGGCTCACTGGCTCACAGAATACTCAACGTGAAATGGTAGTAATTGTACTTGAAATCGTATTCGACTTTTTTTATTTCGCTGAGTACTTCCGTAGGGCCTTTAAAAGGCCGATTAAGTGGCGTAAAAAGCCGGCGATACAACCAATGCGCAGACTGTGGCGCGGTTGTTCATGTGCGGCGGTGTTCTCTTACCATATAGAAGATATATACACATTATTGTGCACGCGCAACTGTAATATATTGTATTATATTGTGTAATATTGATATGATAACCTCTAAAATTGTATAAAACATTATCACAGACAATTGATGACAAAATTACAAACATGAAATAATTTGTAATAAATATAATAATATGTGTACGTGCAACGTTCTACATTGTAAACACGTATTTCAGAAAGCTAACCCACTCACAAAGGAGCAGCAAAGCAAACTCAGGGTTAACTTGAACAACTCGAGAAACTTAGAACTTAGGATTCAGTACAATTATTCTCCTCAAAGTTATTTACCACATGGACAAACACTTCAAAGCAAACCGATAGTCATTTGATTTCGTCTCCCAACTGAGGCATAACATGTTATAGTTTTAAGGCATTAGACTTATATATAAATATTTACGAAGTGAGTGTAATCGGAAAACGTCTTTCGGCTCTTCAAAAAAACGTACTTATCTCTAAAAGGCCGGCAACGCGGCCCAGCGACGCTTGGGTGTCCATGGGCGGATAAATCCTTAACCTAGATGAGCCTTCTGCTCATTTGTCTGGCTAGTGTCATAGAGAATTACTTTTAAAATATTTTTAGCTGCCTGAACGCATATAAAACATTTTGTTCAGAGAATCACCTACCTAAATGTATTTTAAAAATTGACTGTTTCTCCTAAAATATTTTGATTTTTTTCTCTCTAGATAAGTCTCTATAACTAGTATTTTCTTTGAATTTATGACATTGTTTTATTGATTATATACAACGAAAATATCGCGCCAGTTAACTGTACAAAAACTGTCTTATTCTTATATAAGCACGTATTGTTCCATGTTAATAAAAACAATTATTGCTACATAATATTGATAGGTTTGTTTCGTTCAACATAACCTAGCAAAATGGAATTCCTCCGTCTCCTTCCTGACAATTTAAATGCATGAAAGCGGGCTGAGCACACTTCACTGTCTAACTTAATTTGAATTTCGCACATTTTAAATTTGTGATTACTTTGAAATTGTACAACTAATTTATATGGTACAGCTGTTTTGCATTTACTAATTTTTAAGCGAGATAAAACTTACGTAAACGGGCTTTATCGCTACTGAATGAAATTATGATCTGAAATTATTTAATCAATCATAGAAAATCATATAACCTGATTATCCGTACCGACGTCCAAAGTGATAGGCAGACACTGATGTGGCTTGATACCCGCTAAAGCAGTATATAAAGACAACTTGCCGACAGGAATACCCATTCCGTATGCCCCTAAGTCTCCTAGACCAAGGATTCTTTCACCATCAGTGAATACTATCGCTCGTACATCTTGTTCTGGCCTAAAGGACGAATTAAGGTTTATTTACTTATATTATAAATCGATAAAGTTTGTGTATTGTAGGGGGTAGATATAATGAATTGATCTTGAAAATTCTTTCACCAATAGAAAGCTACGTTATATTATATATATTGTGATTAACATGAAAAGGCTTTTACGTGGTAGACGGATTTGATAAGTTGGAGAAAACGATGAGAGATATATGATTGATTTCTAGGGAAAAGATATAGAGCCTGATAATACGTATAAATTGTCCGCGTATATTAAATATTAATAATTTATATTGAAAAAAAAAATGTTAGCCAGATCAACTCGTATCGTATACATTTATTAGTGCCGCTGAGCATCGTCACATATATGGTGTATACATCCAAGCGCTACCTTTTTTCACTTACTATTAAACCGGCAAGACAACCAAAGCGCGGCCTGTGGCGCGGTTTTCGTTGGGCGGCGGTATTTTATGACTGTAAAAGAGACCCACCTACTCCGTTGTCCGCTATACTATAAAAATCTTTAATAACAGATTGTAATTATTGTTTAGGTATGTGTAAAATAAATAAATGAATATAAACTGATAATCCTAATAATTCAATAGACAATCTAAATCTTTTTTAAACTGAGTGATTTTTGTATAATATGATCCTATGATTAAGTAATCGATATATAAGATTTAAATACTTCCTTTTAAGTAATATTTCATACCAATTTTGTATGATCGTACGAACGTTTCCTTTGTCATTGATTGTAATAAATAAACCACGTGCTTTCTTGTATACAAGACCAAACTTCTGACATGCCAAACCCACAGTAGGCGTATACACGATTGGCAAAAACTTTTCAATATTTTGAGAAATCAAACTGAAGAATAACTTCTCATTCGTGTCCTGAAATACCAATATACTAATGAGAAACTAAACAATGATCCTTTTCATGTACATATGTAAAACATAAGATATATATGTAATATGGCTTGAATTGTAGTGATAAATACAGCAATTATACTAGTATAAGAACTTATCATAAGTTAATAATTCATAAAAATTATCCTCCTAGGGATATGACTGATAAAAATTTACCTCTATTTAATAATAAAAACTATTAATCAAAACATTGAGATCCTCATCGCTTTTTGGTGTTATGAATCTACCATCAAGGGGTACATATAGGGTTCGAACCCCGGTCCGAACATTTATAATTTAATCGGTCTTTGGTTGGCATGACAGTGGCCGGGCGAGTGTCAACACTATCGCACCTTAAACTTAACACTGTCCGAAGTAATACCACGGGCTCACAAATTACTCAGGGTGAAACGGTACTTGTACTGTGTTTAGACGTAAAAAGCTGGAAGCACAACCAAAGTGTGGTTGTCTCTGGGTGGCGGTGTTCTCTTACCATATAGGAGATCCACCTGTACCGTTGTCCGCTATACCATAAAAACGGACACAGATTTATTATCTTGCTTATTATAAATTTTTATTTACCTGCAATTCAATCAAATACAAATATTTATTTAAATCGTCTTCGTATCTGTCTAAAGAGACCCGACAGATATTAAGTTGTTCCTTTTGCGTCTTGTATAGTGGTGCTAATAATCCTTGAATGCCAAGTGCCTGTCTCTCTTCTAATGTAAAAGCGAGGCCCTACAAATATGTATACAAAATGTAAATTTATTATCGAGTTCTAAACTAAGAAAAATTACAACGAAATATAAATCTCTAAACAATAATATGTTAAATAAAAATAAAAAATAATTTTATTGTAATTCTGTTTTAAATATCTGTAGTTCTATTTATACGTCACAAATCTAGGTAATTACTTTTATATAATGTATTTTTAACGTTGTATGTATCAAAATAAAATGATCCTATTAATTAACAAAAAATAATTTGCATTTAATTCTCCTTCGCGATATGGGCCAAATGGTAACTAGTACACAATAATTGAAGAAATTTTATATATTTTTTTTTATCACGAATGAACGGTTAAATATCTTGTATTAGTAAAATCTCAACTACAACTATTACCGATGATTGAAACTTTCATAACAATGTTATCGTATGAAAAATCACTGCACAAAAGTGAACTAAGTTTATAATGTGATTTTATTTAGCCATTTACTTTATTGAGCCTCGGATCCCTCAAGTGATCAATCCCTCGCAACATATTACGGGAAACGCTGACTTCGTCATACAGACGACATTGTATCAAACAGTATCGTGTTATCCTTAGTTTGATTTGTCCGTATACAAATGAACTAAAAATTAAGAACATTCAATTTAAATTTAACGTTACTACGTTCGGTTAAAATATACTTACAATGCACAATTTTTAAAAGAAAACATTTTCAAAGAACTAATAACAAAATAACATGTTAAATTAAATATACAAAAACTTAAAAATGACAGAATCTCGTCTTTGACTATTGATTGATTGAGAAAAAAGCTTACTGCTGTAAATAAAAACTCTTTTCTATTTAACGGTCAACAATTCCCAATTTAACTGTCAATATTTGATAATTTACTTCAATTTTTTATGTTTACCTCGATCTTTATAAAATAAAAGCTTTATTGACACTGGCAAAATTGTGTTCGCTAGTCACAGAGGCCAAAAAATAAGAAAAAAATAAACGCGTCATTAGATTTATCCACAGATTATATATTTAATATTATTAACATTAACAGATTACAACTTTTTATTCTGATCGATCGATCAATATTAATAAAAAGCTTATGAATGTAGCATTCAAAATAACGGCTATTTTTAATTCATTACTCATTTGATGACTTTGGCGAAATAAAACAAACGATATATTTAGAACATTTTAATAACATTCATTCATAATATTATATTTAACAATTAATGCTAACATACAACGTTCATTTCAGACAAGATACATATGATAATGAACATTCAATTGACCTAAAATACTTAAAGTAAACCCTGGTAACGAAATACAGGAATAAAATGGTGAAACATTAGTAAATATAAACATTAAAAAAAAACATTTTCTTTTCAAGGGTAGTTTAGAACCGTATTTTCTATCGTCACAGCAACATAATCACTATGTATCTTTAGATACAAGTTATAATAACTCACAAACAAGTTATAAATACTGGTTAATTTAACTTATATTTTAAAATAGATAAAAAATTCAGCAATACCAAGATCATACTGGGATAGTAATAAATACTTTTAATCAACTGAGTCGACGATACATAATATAATATATTTCACATTACTTTATATAATTTATTTCATACAGAATTGAGATATCAATTCACTGCCTCAAATTGTTTGAAATATTTATAAAACCTTGTTACAACAACCGATAGTAAAAAAACTCATGACATAATTATCATATATTCTATTATCCAATGATAAAAAATCGTATAATACTGAATATAAAACAAAAAATATTGTTCCGAGTCGAAATATAAAATACCGAATGAATAAGAGGTATGTTTAATATTAAATATACTATATATAATACTTAGAATCTTGAGAATCAAAATTTCACTAAAATTTTTCATTAAATTATAAAATACATGCACAAATTAATATAATGCTGCGGTGACTAGACGTTGGGATTTTAATACATATGTAAACTGATTAATATAACCATAGATAATACAATGAAAACATTTATACTTAAAATAAATGATTTAAAAAAAATAATTTCTACGCATTGTAAGTATAAACTGTTAACAAACACAAAAACATATAAAAATCATTAACTGCGGCTTTAGGAATCATCAACAACCTTTGTTTACATGTATATTAAAAGGAAATCCAGGTGAAACAAGCTAAAAAAAGGCCACGATTTTTATAACTAACATTGATTTGAACATTGTTACTATGAAGCTACAAGAACACGACGCGACTAATCTACTCGTACACGGTTCAAATATTAAAAAACCGATAATCTCAACGGCGCCATCTTGAAATTTTGGTCGTTATATTTGAGACCGTATCGTATAATTTCAATATATATTTAAGGTCAATTATTAAAATGCTCATACAGCTTTCCTATAAAATTTAATAAGAAAACTAATCCCATATTATGGTGCTCGATTCTCCCACTTAATAATTTACTAGCTGACCCCGCAAAAGTTTTGCGAGATAAATATAAAAGTTAGAATATATCTGATATATCCAGTCACTGGCTTTTTCATAGGCATTGTCCTGTTCTACAGATTTTATCTACATATATCTCTCATCATTCGTAAAAAAATTACTCGACCGTTTTTTCTTCGACTTTTTTGCAAATCCGATTACCATGCAAGCCAAAGGCTTTTAATTTATCAGATTAATATATAACCTATGTTACTCACAAATAACTTATCTTTCTATTGGTATTATAATTTATATAAAAATCCAGTGGCAGGTCAATTTAGTAGATATAAATTGCAAAATAATATTTAATTACTATTAATAAAAGCGTAAAATTTTGTAGTTAACTATTTGCTATACATTGTAATATTTTGATAATTCTACAGAAATTGATATAGGAGAATCGAAACATAGAATTTGACTATGAGAAATGCTAGCGCGAACTAACCGCTATGATCAACTCAGACTTGAAGAGAATTATAAATGCATTTTATATTGAACTGTATGGGTTAGTTTTCTATAAAATTTTCGGTAATACACTTTTATGATACATAATAGTTTGTGTAATAGTAGTTCATTTTTAAAATAATTTTAAATATAAAGTCATACAACACTGTATGATACATTTTAGAGCAAAATATTTGATCGGTTGTTAAGAAATAAGACTAGTTTAAGCATGTTTTACCGGCACAGCTGTTGAGCACATAGATACATTATATATTTTCTACATAAGAGGTATATAATACTTTGTGTAAAACTGTTAAAAATGGACATAAAACCTCGATGGAGGCACGGAACATTCAATGTCTTGAGTGATAAAATTTTCTAGTCAAATGTATTCTGTATCATGACAGTAAGACACAATTATAGAGAAACTTCGTCAAATATCTGGTACAGATTATATATAATATAGATAAACCATATTGATATCCCTATAGTGAAACGTTGTATAAAAACAATTATTTAAAGTCCAATGTTTTGGGAACAGAGACGATTTATATCATAGACAAACTATAAAAGATATCTCTATGGTAAGACATACGTTTTTATATAGAAAAAAACAATAATTTTAGTGTCAAATATGTTGTTAAATAGTGCAATATCGTCAATATCCGGTACAGATTATATATATAACATATAAAAACCACAAATTAATCTCTACGGTAAGACCTATAAAAAAATAATGATTTTTTAGTCCAATATGTTGTTAAATAGAGCAATTTAGTCAAATATCCAGTACAGATTACGCTTAAAAAATCATAAAAATATCTCTACGGTAAGACGTATAAAAACAATGATTTTATGGCCAAATATCTTGTTAAATAGAGCAATATCGAAACGAAAAGACCTTGTATAATAAAAACGATTTTTAGGGTCACAATGTAGCTGAAACACCATTTAAATCTGAGTTATCGAAACCATAAATCAATCTCTCATGATACAGAATATTCGTAATCAAAATTAAGTCGCACGTTTAAATATTTTTGGGCACAGGTTGTATGGGTCTTACGTTGAATTTCTCCTCGGGCTTCCAATCCCATACTACGGGCATCGAGCTCGCGTAGTGAAAACTGTACATTTGGCTGGACACGTGTTTAGATATATCCTTCGGCTCGGGGTAGACGGACGCGAGACCTGAAATTATTTGATCATTGCTTTAAAAACAATATATTTTCATTTTTACTTCTTCGGCGAAGAAAAAAAACATTTAACTGATTTTCATTCCAAAAACAGGTTATTTGAACTTAATGTGATAAATATTGGTAAAACACGTCTTGTTAAGATGTATTTTTAATGTAAGGCCGCTATTTGGATTGAATCCATACGAGTATTACAACTAAATTTGTGACATATTTTGTATTATAAATATAGAATAATTTAATTTAGATTTAAACATTATAATACAACAAATCCCACATATAAATGACTGAATGATCTTTAAAAGATAATACAACAAATTCAACATTGTAATTACTTCTACATGTATGCATCTTCTAAATATAAATATTTTAACTAGCTTTGAGGTGAACCTTTTATTATGAAAGTGTGTCAAATGATCTTACTTAGGGCTTACTTAGGATAGGCGGTCTTCCGCCCATAAACACCCCAGACCTTACAGGTCCGCAGGTATGCGTCTGCATTTAAGGGACAGGTACGTTCTTTTTTTAAAGTTCCCCAAGTGGTATTGTTTTGGAAATATCTCTGCTTTTATCATTACACGTTCAGACTGATGTTCACCAATGAACCAAACCACTGAACATGTCCGCATTACGACCGCTCCTATTAATCACCAACAGCCTGTCAAGTCCACTGCTGGACATAGGCCTCCCCGAAAGGCGCTCACTTATTACGACCTTGAGCGATCTGGGTCCAGCGGTTGTCCGCGACCTTCGTGAGATCGTCTTTCCATCGCGTGGCGGGACATCCCACTCTCACGCTCCTATTACCAGATTCTAATGGTTATTATTTTTAACGCGACTAAATAATAACTACAAACGATATGATTAAAAAAAATCACTTTATTAACAATAATTTTGAGTTGAATATAGTTACTTAAGTTGAGTTAAAGTTATCATAAGACTAGACTTACAGCTAGGGTCCAAAAACCCAAATTGAGTATAATTCAAGAGCGTCATGATAACAAGCCTAAAATGTTAAAAACACTACAGACTACATCCACATTATAAAAATGAACAATAATTCTCGTATAGCGAAACTAACAGCTTAGTGGCTTGGAAATTGTCTGCCTTCACAATCTTTGTAGTCTGGCTTCGTATATTCTGGCCATTTGTACAGATCAGGTACCTGCGACTTGTAATAGTAGTTGTATTGGCGTTGCTTTATATGCTTTTCGATATCGATCGGCATTGGGAACGAACAGCTCAGCTCTGAGTAAATATCGGTACTATTAAAATTATCTCCGAGCAATCATACCACATTTCTATCTAGGATTATGCTATTCCTTATTTACGCAAGTAATAATACAATCAGCTATGAGCAACAAAAATGGAATCTATTGCTCATACCTACGTCTTTTTGACGATTTGCTTGCAATAAGTCTATTTAAATAAAGATATTTTTTACATTTACTTTTTAAATATTTTCTTTATTTTCGAATTTGATAATAATATATTAAATACATACTGAAAAGTATAGAGGTATACGCAAAATATTCGTACGTTTAATTATGTGCATACGTAAGTGTTCATAGCTAATGTAACCCGTAATATTTAGAATGAAACAATTTTATTTGCGAAAATTAGTCATTAAAGTTATAAATATATATTTTGATTATCATTTGATAAGTAGCTACGCTTGGAAATAACCTGCTCAAATTCAAAATGTAATTTTTAAATTGAACTGAAATTCATAAATATTAATTTCAAATTTCGTTCGAGTTCATGAACAGAATGCAACTTAAACAAACGTTCATAATTGGTTACGCATTTGATATAATCTGTTAATAAAAATTTGATAACTATATTTTACTTAATTATTTACCTTCATCATACGCCATTTTTGCCACCTCGATGGCGATCGCGAGAGACACTTCTTTGACTTCGGATAGGGATGGATAAATACGCCCGATAGCCAAGTCAGATTCGCTCACATAGTTTGCAAGAGTCTGAAAAACATCAAATTATTAATGTAGTAAAAGAAATTACCAGATAATTGATATTTTTGGGTTTTTTAGGCTTTAATTTCCAAAGCACCTGCCATATAACCTTAAAAAAATATCAACCAGGTAGACCTAAACATCTGCCCTGAACTAATCATTTTTGACCAACAAGACTAAAAATACAGAATTTTTTACTTTTTTATTATTTAAGATTCAGCCCGATTTCGGTATATGAGCTTCCACCGCAAAGTAGTCCCACTTTGAAAATAAAACAACATCATCACACATTAGATATCAGATTCCAGACGTTTAGTTACTTTGGCGACGATAATTATAACCACTTAAAAATAAATTATTAAACGTTTCCTAAACACGTGATTCGAAACACTTGATAAGGAAACTCGTTCATCTAAAAATAGCAATAGATAATGCGTAATCACTGATAAGATAAGTTTCATTACAGCACTGTATATCGTAAAAGATTGATTGCTATCTTGTTTTGTATCATAATATTAAATAATTATTTTTTATTATGTAATATTGACAATGTGAAAATAATAAATCCTCGCAGCTAAGTGGTCTTATAAGCGAGAGTATCGAGTTCGATTACCGGTCCGATTAAAAATTTATATTTTATTCCTTATTTAGCTTCATGCTACAGCAAGGCTCTCATACGCGTATGACATTGGGTCGGCTCGTCCGGAGTGGTATTACGGGCTAAAAGAATTTTTCATACTACTATTTCACAAGGTTGGTCCAATTCAAATTTTAATATCAATTCAACATTGAAAATCAAAGCCTATTAATCATCACTCACAACACATCACAGTCAACCATTTATTAACATATTACGATATTAATACCTCAATGACAAAAATAAGTTCACCAGGTTCAGTTAATATTATAAAAGCCTTCAATGCAATAATCATTACATAAAAACTAATAATTCGACTACTACTAATCTTATCTGAAACTTTTCCTTGTTAAAATGTGTCTCGCTATTTCTTTTATCATATAATATATTTCTTTACTCCTATAGTCCGTTTAAGTTAAGTAAATAGTGAGTCATCGTTGTTTGTACAAATTAGAAAGTCAAGTTTCTTCTAGCATTTTAATTAGGTAATTTAATTTAAACACCTATATATGCGCTATAAAATCTAAATGTAGGCGTCCACAGGTCGGTG
This sequence comes from Delias oraia, assembly GCA_018230265.1. Taxonomy (NCBI): domain Eukaryota; kingdom Metazoa; phylum Arthropoda; class Insecta; order Lepidoptera; family Pieridae; genus Delias; species Delias oraia. Next base: position 10,365 of record DWCF01002219.1, on the reverse strand, counting down.
TCGTAGCAAGGGACGCAACGCAAGCAAGAAATCGTTGTTCAAATCTCAAACTCAAAAGCATTTATACAAATAGATCCCGCCATAAGTGGCACTTTTGCAAGTCGATTTACAACAGTAAAGCTATCATTCAGCTATCATAAAGCTATCAACAGTAAATATATACTTCTACATGAAGAACCAACAAGTGACCCATAGATGTTCATTTTTTTACCGCCAAATTTACAATAGTTAACTTATTTAAAAGCTATTGGCTAGATTAGAAGGTACCAGTTGGTGCTTCTGCAGAAGATTCCATGCCTCTTTGTCTTCTATGTATTGTTATTTTATGTCATAATAATCTTTCGTAATTAAAGTACTTTTAATACGATTCTTAAATTTGCTCTCTGTAAGTTCTTCGTATAGAAACTCATGCAAGTGCGTCCACCCGTCCACCGTACGCATCACACATCGGCAATGCCGACACCGTTGCTTCGAGAAGCAACCTTTGCGACGCGTGCCGATTACGTCATTCGAAATAACATCGTAATCTTGATGTCGAACGAAATCACTACAAAAATTCGAATTAACTGGCAGCCTCGTACGTAGACCGTCCCGTACGCTGCTGATAAAGTGGACGTCTACCCTTAGACAATATTAAGTATACCGTACCCTTGCAGCCGTAAGGAACATGGTCTCCGGTATATGGTGCGTGGCGGTGGCTATCACTCCCAACGCGATGCCTGGGAAAATGTATGAGTTATTCCCTTGACCAGTGTGGTACTCTTTGCCATCATACAGCACTGGGGGGAAGGGAGATCCAGATGCAAAGATACAGCGACCCTGGAATATGTAAATTCCAAAATTAGATATACTATTTGGTATTGGAAAATAAATTATATAAACGAATAATATTAATAATAATCATATAACTCTGTGACTAATCACAGAGAATTACACCCATGAATATCCCCAGCCCTTGCAAAGCCATGGGTGTGGTGCCAGCCTCTTAGGGATAGGAACGCTCTTTTTTTGAAGATACCAAGTAGCTTTGCTTCAAAAATACCTCTGCAGACAGCTGATTCCACAGTGTAGCGGTGAGCGGCAAGAAATGCCTTAATAAACTCTCAGTTATGGAACCACAAACATCTGAGGTGATACGGATGAAACTAAATTTTCAAGCGAATGACCAACTACGTCCAAATTTTTAGATTATATATAAATAATAACAATGACACACAGAAATGGACACATGCACACATGCCCAAATTTTTTCAACAAATTATCATTGTTATTGCGCTTTTGGCATTTCAACCACTTACATCTGTAAAATTGTATGCATCCTGCGCAGTACATTCCGCCTTACTCGTCGGGTTGGAGAGCGCAAAGACCACCGGCCGCTCAATGTTCTTCGCCATCTGCCGCAGCACATTCTCATTGAAGGCGCCGCCCACCGTCGAACAGCCTAAAAAATTCAAAACAATATCAATATTTCATTAATTTTATACTACAGGCTCCAATAGAGCTCACGATAAAACAATAATAAGTCGGCAGTATTACTATAGGCTCACTTTATAACCTGTACTGTGTTTTTAACTAAGTTAAGCCTGCCGCTTAAGCGGCTTAAGTTGTATTGCCAGCAATACAACCAAAGCACGGATTGTAGCACAGGTGTCCATGGACGGCGGATTTCTTATCCCAGGTCCCAGGCTACCGCTCCTCCTCCCACTATTTGCTTCTCGTAGTAAAAAAGGGTAATCATTCAAGTTTTATAATTTATTTTTAACAGCGCAAAACAGTTTTATAAGATAGTGAAATCATAGTGAATCAAGCGTTGTCAATTGTATCTTGTTAGACCACGTCCCGTCGAAATAAAAACATTATATTTCAGTCTTTGGAAGGCTTTCAAAGTGGACGCGTGAAAGTTTTAACACTGTCAAAGAAGTGGGATAACCATGCTGATGCACTAACTGGGCTGGCACGTCCAAAGTAATACTACGGGCTCATAGAATATCAGCGGGAAACATTACTTGTGTAATTCTGAGTAAGGATATCGGATGATCTTAAAATTCTGCCATTTAGGCGGCGTAAAAAGATAGCAACACAACCAAAAGCGAAGACTATAGCGTCACCTGTTCCGTTGTCCGCTATCGGCTATAAAATGCCAAAAACACATTCATAGGTGAGGTGGTCCAAGGCCGGCTGTCTGATATAGGTACAGTAAAAAAATTCTTTATCATTTACCAATGAGACAGCTGGGCTTGATCTTAGCAATGCACGCCTCAAAGCTCTTCTCGGGCTCAACGTTCTTGCCGAATGCTTTGGCGTGCTCGGGTACACCGCCCTCGCGCCGAGTGGACAACAGACCGTCAACATCGAACATGTAGACTCTATCCCTGGCCTGCTCTATCGAGAGACCTTCGGCGACCATTGCGGCCACTGTCAGATTCGCAATACCGTTTGCAGCCTGTAATTCAATCGTGATGCATATATAATATTCTACCTATACTTGCGTAAGATATGTAAAACCATCGTGCAATTATTTTCCATAAATAATTTCAATTCTGATACAGAACTGTATAAATATATAAAGAAAATCTCTAAAGAGGTTAAATTATAGTTTTTCTTTGGTATGCCCTTTCCTAATGGTGACATTGATGATTTTCAGTTCTGACACGATTTGAGACATAAAGTTAAAAATATCATCAATGCTTCTATAGTAGTCTTAAAATGTTGTTTATTGTGTATTTATAGAGCATGTTGCTTTATAAAAAACAAGAAATAACATTTTTGTTTTTACAGTGCAAGTATCTCTATAAAAACAAATAATCGTTATTTAATTTAGATTTACTAATTATTTAATATAATATTATACATATCTGAACACACCTATAAATATTTGTCAACCAAAACTAGTTTTTCAATGTATAAATAACAAAAATAACAGTATTTTGCCCCTAGATACTACTAAATTTTTTTAAACTCATTTGCATAATTTTTTGCCTTATTTGTATTTCTGATAGAGAAACTATCTATCATATGTATTATATCTAATCAAAACTAATTTAAAATTCGACTACCTATGGACATTTAATTGATACTGAATAAATCAATGTATGTCGATACAACGAAAGCAAAGACGATTATAAAAGAAAACAAAAGAATCTACATTTTAGGATTATCAACAAAAAAATCAATAAAAGACGATGAAATCACTTACAGATCCAGCACCGAGGAAGAAATAAATATTTTCGCTGAGCTTCCTCTTCGTAACCCTGATTGCGGCCATCAAACCGGCGACCGCCACACTCGCCGTGCCTTGGATGTCATCATTGAACGTGCAATACTTGTTACGGTATTTCGCAAGCAAGCGGCCAGCATTGCCAAGCGCGAAATCTTCAAACTGAAAAGCGTATAAGAAATTCTTAGCAATTGGTGAATTTTTATCAGAAATCGGATCAGGACCTGTCACGTATAAATTTATGCCGATATAAGTAACAATTTATAAGGGCTTTTATTAAAAAAGACTGTTTAAGTATATCTCCTCGTTCACTAAAACCGCCTCACGGATGACAAGGTTATAAAATATTCCATTAAATTGATGTTCTTATGACTAAAAATTGCTATCTATACACAATATACCTCAATATCTGTTCAAAATTATAATCTGTACAACTAAGACCAATAAATATATAGAGTTCAATAAATTATTAAAAAATGATTAGGCTTTTCCAATAAAACAAAAAATTTCACATGGGACTACATAGCAAATTAAGGACGTTATAAAAACTAATTACAGACTGTTCAGAAAGACGCCCAGATCTGAGAAGAACAATGGAACCGGAACTATTAACGTTCAAATCCCAAGCGAACGCCTTAATATTCTACTTTAAAGCACGAACTATTATTGTCTATTTCGATATTAGATTTAAATTGATTTCATAATTATTGGGCAATATTCCTTTGAAAACCACTATACAGGCATATCGACTACGCGTATTTTAAGGCTTTTTATGCCGCGCACCACCTCTCCATGGAATCAGCTTCCTGCACAGGTATCTCCAAACCAATATGACTTGGAAACCTTCAAAAAAAGAGCGTACTTATTCCTAAAAGTAACCTAACCGGTAACGCAACCGCGGTCCTGCAAGGGCTAGCGGTGTCCTTGGGCGGATGATCGCATATCCTAAGTGAGCCTCCTGCTCGTTTGCCATCTTTTCCATAAAAAATGTATCTTACCACTATTTAAAAACATGTCAAAAAGGCACCGAAATGCGTCATAGTTCTTATGTAATGAAATCCTTGGCCATGAGGCACTAATGGACAACATTTATCTGGTAATCATTTCGCCAGCGCAAGTCATTACTTAATTTGATTCAATTACATACAAATCACTGTAATTGCCGGAACATTATCGATCCTCGAATCAACGTATCTATAGATTAGGTTTCACCTTTTCTATCAAGGTTGAATTATTGGATATACATACTATCATACAGACATATCATACTACAATGAGACTAGATTTATTTAAACATGCTGAAATATCACAGTTAATCCAACAAAACTTTATCTGTGGGAAATCCACTTCATGACACATACCAAACATCAATAATATGAATTATAATTGTCATAGATATCTAACCACAGTAATAAGGGGGAATGTTCTGTGTTATTTGAATTAATACCAACAGTTTCATGGTTTTAGAGCCTCGTAGCTCGTTTTAAAAGTGTACCATGAGGCAGGAGGTATCGGGTTCGAATCCCGATCGAGATAATTATAATTTGATTTATAATATATTCGGTTTCTGGAAAGGCTTGACAGTGACCAGGCGAGTGTCTTAATACTGTCGCACCCGTGGGAGAGCCATGCTAAAGCATATGCTGACGCACTAATTGGGCTAGCTCGTCTGAAGTGATACCACTGGCTTATAGAATACTCAGCGTCAAACTGCACATGTGCTATGTTTCGCATAGTGAGTGAGGATATCGGAAGACCTTAAACAAGCCGCTTTAGCAGCGTAAAATACTGGCAACACCAAAAATGCGCGTACTGTGGCGCGGTTGTTCGTGGGCGGTGGGGTTCTCGTACCATAGAGGACACCCACCTGCTCCGTTGTCCGCTGTAGAATAATAAAAAAAGCCACCGAGGAAGAATAAAAGTTTCATCCGTAACACCTTGATGTTTGTCGTTCCATATCTGGGCGTTTTTTAACCACCACTTTGTGGAATCCGCTGCCAGCAGAGATATTTCCAAACGACTTGGTGAGCTTCGAATAAGAGCGTACCCATCCCTAAAATGCCAAGCATCGGAGCACCGCTTATCCTGTAAGCATCCTACTCAGTTGCTTACCAATTTCTCATATAATAAAACCATTGACATTGAATAATGTCAATGGTTAATAATTTCAAAATGTGTCGAGGTAATGCGTGTCAAAAGTACGCGCTTAATCAATTAAAGCGTGTTCTTTATAGTAATATATAATTTTCATAGTAATCTACATATACCTACATAAGCAAAACATCTATTTTAAATAATTACAAAACATCGCAATACACATTTATAGCTGAAATACAAAACCGGTTTCATATCTTGCAAAGTCATATCTATCTTATATTTAAGTTTATCAGACATCGTAATTGAAACTTGGTTTGACGTAAATAAATATTGATTATTTTGTCAATAATGATCGATTTTGTAAACAATCAAACATTTATTGTTGTTCTACCTAAAGCGGGCAAAGGAGCGGGCGGATCTCTATTATGGTAAGACATTTACACCGCCCATTGACAACCTTAACTGCGCCACGATTCGCGCTTAGGTTGTGTTGCCGGCTTTTTGCTTGAGCAGTATAATTTCAAGAACTCGGTATCCTAAATCACTCATCGAAACAAATCTCTGTGAGTCCATAACACTTCGGGCGAACTAGCCCAATTAGTGCGTCAGCATATTATGCTTCAAATACGAAAAAATTATAAATTTTTATTTAGACCGAGGCACGAACTCGATACCTCTCGCTTCTTGGTAGACTTATAAGACCACCTAGCTACGAAGATCTTAAAATATATACAACGGCCGTGAAAATTTTATTTTATGAATATAAAATGTAGATGTACACAATCCGTAAAACCTACCCGCTTAGAAATACAGACTAAAAAAGTAGCATATTTATCGCGATTTCGCTGCGAGCATTTTCAATGTTCACGAAACTAAGATAACAATTTTATCACGAACTTACGAGGCGCAAAATTTCGCCGTTTTTACAATTGCGATATATCATCATCATTTCATCTGTAAGACATCCACTGCTGGACATAGGCCTCCCCTTTGGACCTCCATGCATACCTGTCGGAGGCGACCTGCATCCAGCATTATTGCATTAAATCTATATAATCTTATGTGTATTACACTATTTTTTTAACATTGTTACGTCGGTGACTGTATAAATAACTCCCCCCCTGTTCCCATTTGGGGTCGCGTTAATGGAACAAGTATTATAAGAGCCGTTGAAAACTATCATATACCACTGCATATAATGCATATAAATCAATTCAGTGCATTGAAGTGTATATTTACGGCCTTTTACCTGTGGCGTATCCCAAAATGAAGTTAACTTTTGGGAATAATAACGCGTGATATATGTAAAGCCTAGCGATGTGAGCCTTTGATTTTTCATGGTATAAGCGGACAACGGAGCAGGCGAATCTCCTCTATGGTTAGAGAACACCGCCGTAAATGGACAACCGCGCCACACTTCTTGGTCGTGTTGCCGGATACTTACGCCATTTAAGCAGCATTTTTCCGAGCCTCCGATATCCTCAATCACTCAGCGAAACACGAGCGAGCCGGCTCAAATTAGTGCGTCCGCATATGCTTCAGCATGGCTCTCCCTCAGATGTGACAGTATTAAGACACTTGCCCGGCCAATGTCAAGCCCTACCAGATACCGGACCGGGATTCGAATCCGATACCTGTCGCTTCATGGTAGACCTATGAAACCACTTAGCTACGAGGTATAATTTCAAGGTTTCCGATATCTTCATTCACTAAGCGAAACAGTACTAGTACTATTTCAGGCTGGTATTTTGTGAGTCCGTGTTATTTTTCCGCCCGCTACGCTGCCCGCTACACAATAAAAATGTACACCAAACGTGAAATTGTATTGTAACATAATACTATTTGCAAGGTTGCAGTCATTTAACAATAGAAAACTCACGTGAATTCATCATGAACAACGTAATAGCACATATTATCTGTACTATTATTATAAAGAGATAGAATTTGTGTTTGTGAGCATGTAGGGGTAACCACTACATCTACTTAAGCAACGTTGAAAATCCTTTCACCCATACCATGCTGAAGCATATGATGACGCACTAGTTGCTCACAGAATACTCAGCGTGAAACGGTACTTCTACTGTGCTTCGCAGAGAGAGTGAGAATAATCGGAGGTCCTTAAAAGAACCGCTTAAGCCGTAAAAAGCCGGTAACATAACCAATGCGCGGATTGTGGCGCGGTTGATCATGGGCGGCGGTTTTCTCTTACCATATATAGGAGACCCACCTGCTACGTTGTTCGCTATATCATAAAAAAACACAACAGCTATTTGTGAGTATCATAGGCATATATATTATTTCATGTTAAACCGAAATAGCTATACATATATGTAGGAAGATTTTTATTTTTCATTTTATTCGAATTCGCAATATCTATGGAATAAAAACGGTTGAACGATAGTGTATCTTACAAACACTGCCTTGACCATGAGGTATAAGCGAATTTGATAATGCCTATAAATTCCATCTTTCATGATGTATTTTGAAAAACAACGCTTGCCGGAACAGCTAGTAAATTAAAAAACCCAGCGACCCTTGGATATTATCAAAATGCAATAAATAATTTCCATAACATACACGAAATATTCCACATATCTTAAGAATTATCATCTTATCTTCTTAAGAATCCTATTTTCGGGCAACGCACCCGTGGACCCCACTCAGCAAGGGTTAGGAGTGTCCATGGGCGGAGGACCGCTTAACCGAGATGAGCATCTTGCTCGTGTGCCACCGTTTCCATAAGAAAAGAATCGCAAACTAAAACGACACAACCTATCAACAGCCGACTCGGGAACCTTGAAGTCATTTGAAAACTCATATACATTTAAACACATAATAGACAATATATTTTTAACGATAATATTAACGGAACGTATTAGATCGCTGTTTCCTTATCTTTCTTACATCACAAATAAATTACAGATGAAATAATCTTTTATTTTAAAACACATTAATAGAAAAACATTGTTAATGTCCATAGACAAATTCACTTGCAGCTACTACAGCAAAAAGATTATAAATCTGATCATTTTCGAGCAAATAATAGGGCCGTATCTGCAGATGATAACAATATCAGATTGCAATACATCACATGTTGTCTTTTACGTACATATATGAATAAATATGTACATATATGTATAAATATTACGTGACTATCAAATTATTAATTTTAAACATATAGTGTGGAATTATGTAATACAACCTAAAGGGGAAGTACTCTTAATACTGTAGATAGAAAATTTTACTCAAAGAAAATATTTTTTTTATAGTATAGCGGACAACGGAGCAGGTGGGTCTCATATATGGTAAGAGAACACCGCCGTCCATGAACAACCGCGCCACAATCCGCAAATTGGTGGTGTTGCCAGCTTTTTACGCCACTTAAGCGCCACTTGTATGGGCCTGCGATATCCTCACTCTGCACACAATACAAGTACCGTTTCACGCTGAGTATTCTGTGAGTATTCCATTATTTTTGAAAATAAAGAAAACTGCATTCAAAGATTTTTTAAATCCGCTTGCCCCACCCGGTAATCGAACCGACTAAAATCTATGAAAGTTGCAACCTGTTCTTTTATTGCATCGATCGTTATGGTGAATTATTAGGAATAAATCTCTCTAACAAATTTTATAAATTAAATAAAATAAAAACAATGAAATCTTCAATTAATAATTAAATGGGTCAAGTTTTAGCACTTTTACTCAAAGATCTGTTTCTTTATGTTCACTTATGTTATTAATTAATAATTATTATTGAGGTCATTTATCCATTTTATTTATTCACTACGGCATACACAAACGAATATTTTAAAAAAATAGGATTCTGGTGGCATTAAAAAATTCCATTCTGTATATATCATTCTATGCAGTGTCAACATATAAACTAAAAATATCAATAAATATTCTTGTTATTTAATTTTTTTATTGCGTGTTTAATTTAACATTTCATACGCATACACAATTTTTTTTTAAAATTTATTTATTGTTTCTAAGCTACAACGCCTTTAGCAATATAGGCAACATTATTTATAAATATTACCATAACATTGAGTATATTCAATTTCAGTCCGTATGATTTTGAGTAGTATTGCGAACTTCAAATTCACCACGTATTTATGCAAATAAAACCCCAAACCAAACCTCTCCATAATCTCAAATTTACGAAAATTAGATACTAGAAGGATATATTTTAACGGTCTCTTACTAGTTAATGACGTGCATAATTTATAGTTTCATATGTCTGTTACTTATATATTTAAAAATAAATAAAGGATTTAACACCTACTCACTTAGGCCTTCAGTTTCTAAGGCGCCGGTATTGGCATTGCAATCTAAATGAGATTACACCCACTATACCATTTCTTGTATATTCAATATATGCAACACGTTCACAATATATTCAAACAAATCTATAGTAATATTAGGGTACGTTTGTGTGTTTATGGCGTTATAGCGGGTCAATCTCTGGAACTGCTGAACTGATCTTGAAAATTCTTTCACCAATACAAAGGTACGTAATTTGTGAGTAACATAGGTTATATTAACTCAAAAAATTACAAGGCTTTTTTGTCGTAATGGAATTTGCAAAGATTGATAATACCTAAAAAAGGCCGTGATAGCATTTATTTTACTTTCATAGTTTATGTCAAAAAACAACATTTTCCGCTACTCCTTAAATTCGGCTACACATCCAACACTCGCCAGACCAACGCTAAGCCCTTCCAGACACCGAATATAAATTACAAATAATTGAATATTTACATGCTTCGCGATAGGCTTATGAGACTACTTAGCTCCAAATTACTTTGTTGAACTAAATTATTTCAAACAATATTTCTTAGGTGAGCCTCTTGCTTTTTTGCCACAGTTTCTATAAAAAAAATAACTGTTATTTCCTGTTTCAGTAAATAATTAAATACTATATCTCACCTGGAGCAAAGTGTTCTGTCCGTATCGTTGTACACACGCTTCCATAAACTCGTCAATGAATTCATCGTACTCCTTGCCGCGGACGCGTTTCTGTCGCAAGCCGATGTACAAAGGATCCTCCA
>DWCF01002218.1:0-25143 GCA_018230265.1 Delias oraia | reverse complement strand
CCTTTAGTCGCCTCTTACGACATCCCATTAGGAAGACTAGGAGTGGTACTATTCTGACCCGGTAGCCACACGGGGGTAACATTATAAAGTTATCATTGAATTTCTAAAATTAATATAATTTGAACATTCTGTTCTCATGACATTGTATCAATAATTAAAAATATTCATTCAGCTATCATAATGTGGTTTCAGTAATAAATAAATTAAGACAGGACACAGAACGAGTTCAATTAATTAGTCCTTGATCTTCATAAATTACTAATCTAAATTCAGAAAGACAACCACAATATCATCCATCCATTCATATATAAGTCATCAAGGGTCATCATACGGATGGGTTACCAAAGAAAGTCCCTAACTTTTAAGTTATGGTAACATTTTATTGTATAGCGGACAACGGAGCTCTTTAGGCCCGCGTATCGCCACGGATCATGGACAAGCACAATCTGCTCTTGCTGTATTGCTGGCCTTTTATGATAATTCACTGGTGTAATACTTTCTTGTTTGTTATATACTTAGTTACGTCGTTAACTTTATTACAACATTCCTACATACAATATGGTATTTACGCTGAAGCATATGCGGACACACTAATTGTGCCGGCTCGTCCGGAATGATAGCACGGCTTCACAGAATAGCAGCGTAAAACAATACTTATTAACCTTGAACTTATGACGCTTAAGCGACCAAAAAAGACGGGAATACAACCAAAGAGCGAAATGTGGTGCGGTTGTCCATAGGCAGCGGTGGTCTCTTAAGATATAGAAGACCTGCCATGAAAAAAACATTAAGATTAGAGTCCTTTATGTAAATTAGATTGGAATTTCATCATCGAACATGGAAGCAGAATACAAAGTTGCATCCGTAGCTTCTCGATGTATATCTCTTACCGAATAGGAAACCTACCTACTCCGTTGTCCACTATAACATAAAAAAATTAAGCAATATGACTCATATATAGGATTTCAAAAAAAAATTGTGTCCTAAATCTGTAATGATCTTTATTATCTGAAACATTGGCAGTGATTCACAGTTAAAAATTACATCTTTACAGTGTGAATTCTATATTAAATATATTATTTTTATTTGCAACATTATTTTCAATGGCGTTATTATTAATTTGGAAACAACATTGGGAATATACAGTTATCCATTTCGTATCGAATTGTCGACAGTAATATTTATTATTTCCGTCTGCCGAGATTACAGTCTTCTATGGATTACAGATTTTAACATTCATAATCATCTATTTCATTTCTCTTCATGTATTTAATATAGAAGAGTCTTAATACAATCAGTATGACGAAGAGGACGCATATCCCCCAGACAAGGTTCGCCAACTGACCGAGGTACACAGACTTCGCGCCGTTGCGTGTCTTCATGTATATCGCTCTCTTCAATCGAGCCATTCTTGTTTGTTTTCTAAAGAACATTTGTACGTCTTATTTTGTGTTCGTTCATCCTGAAATTTAATACGATAAAAGCAAGCTTTTTTGAGATCCTCCTAACTTCACGAAGCGAGAGGTATCGGGTTCGAATCCCGTTGCGAAGAAATTTAAATTATTCGGTCTTTGGAAGGACTTGACAGTGGCCGGACGAGTGTCTTAATACTATCGCACCCGTGGGAGAGCTATGTTGATGCAATAGTTGGGCCGGCTTGTCTGAAGTGATACCACGGGCTCACAAAATACTCAGCGTGAAACTGTATGTGTTCTGTGTTAAGAAGAGTGAGTCAGGATATTGGTGGCCCTTTCAATTATACCATTTCAGCGGCGTAAAAATGCGACACCACAACCAAAACGCGCGCTGTGACGGTTGTCTATGGGCGGCGGTGTTCTCTTACTATATAGAAGGCCCATTGGTTCCGTTTTCCGCTATTCATTCATCATATCAGCCGTAGGACGGCCACCGCTGGATAGGCCTCCCCTTTAGACCTCCATGCATACCTATTGGAGGCGACCTGCATCTAGCCTCTTCCGACGACCTTTATAAGATCGTCTGTCCATATTGTAGATTCTTGGCACCACCTGCTCCGCCGTTAACGTGGCTGCTACTCACACCAAGAATAGCGGATCTGCTGGGGAGTGGAAGCGGATAGCGGATCTGCCTGGTATTTATGGTATCCATTGGGGGATGTTTGCCATAATCGCCACGCTTGGCAGGCGGGTTGGCGATGGCAGTTTGGTTTCAATGCCCGCCCTCAGGTTGGTCCCTTAATCGTCTCTTACGATACCCACGCAATGATATGGAGAAGCCCAATCCTAGGCCGGCGCTTCACGGCAATGCCATAGCTGATCTCCGCTGTACCATAAAAAGACTCAAACCTGCTTAAGTTCCTTCCGGCTTTATCAACACCAAATATAACGAGCGAAATATAATGATGGTAACGATGAGCGCCCCAAAATATGCCACTATGTTACATATGTGTATTTTATAACTCCACTGGGTGCGTGTACTCGTATTACCACTCCGCGCTTTTTGGAACTTTCTCACCTTGTTCAGAGCTTTTAAATACAGTTTGTTGAATGGTTTTGGCTGGCTGGCGGTCTTTGCGCCGTTCATTATTCTTTATTGAGTTCCATTTGTATCATCCACCCATTTTAGATTGAATTTTGTATCAGTTTTTGGATTTTTGTGTTTTCTATGGCATTTTTTGAATGTGTGTATCGTGATTTTGAAAGTTGTAATAGGTCATGACAAATAAATTGAAAGAAATAGTATCAATAATTTCAAAAGAGATTTTATATATTCTTGACATCGTTCTTAAAGTGTTATTTCTCGTTTTTGCAGCTACAAAAATAAGTCAGCGAGAGAGTGACGGAAGATTTAATTCATAGGTAAAGCTACGTTAATTGCGCAATCTCAAGGGCATCATTTCCCCACTCTCCACTCTCTTACCGAAACACAACCAACAATTATTTGCTCTATTGAAGAATTATTATTTTCGTTTATAAATAAATAAGGCATGAGTTAGTCTATGGAATTTATATATTTTTTTATTGTATAATGCCCAATGGAGCAGGTGAGTCTTCTATATCAAAAGAAAACGCCGCCACCCATGGATAAATGCGCCACAGTCCGCGCCTTGGTTGTGTTGTCGGCTTATTACGCCACTTAAGCGGCATTTTAATTGCCCCCGATATCCTTACTCAATCATTGAAACACAGTAGAATTATCGTTTAGTATAACTATCATTTCACGTTGAGTTTTCTGTGCGCCCGCGGTATCTCTTCGCTCGAGCCGACCAAATTAGTGCGACCCATTCAGCATATGCTTCACCGTGGCTCTCCCACGGGTGCAATAGTATCAAGACACTCGCCCGGCCACTATCAAGCCAGAGATCGAATAAATTAAATTATAATTTAAAATCTTCCGGACCGGGATTGGAATTCTATACCTCTCGCTTCATGGTAGACTTAGTAAACCACTTAGCTACAAGGTCCTCACTGTTTTTATAAACTATTATAGAGTTAAGGATTTAAGTCGGTGTATTTTGTAATTGTAAGATAAATGGAAATATACGGGCGTTGTAGCGATCCAAGACATGCCAGCGTGGGTGTCCACGTTCTCATGTACCAATAAAACTATCTTGATTGTGTGCTCAGAGATTTTCAAACTTCAGCCGCGATAACTATTCATAAATACTATTACTTAATATAATTTTAGAGCAGATTGGCGATGGGGCCGAAAAGTATTAGAGAGGAGACCACGAACTAGCTAGCGAAGCGTAGGGTGTCCACTCACAAGGTGGACAGATGCAGATCGCCTCCGATGGGCTCCTCCGATGGGTTCACAGAATACGCATCATAAAACGATACGTGTACTGTGTTTCTCAGAGTGAGTGAGGATATCGGAGGCCTTTAAAAAATACCGCTTATGCGACGTATAAAGCCAGCAACACAACTTTTGCGCGGACTGTGGCGTGGTTGTTCATGGGCGGCGTTGTTCTCCCACCGTATGAGAGACCCACCTGCTCTGTTGTCTGCTAAAGCATAAAAAAATCAACAAAGCTCGGCCTGCCCAAGGACGTCTCTGGTCCGTTGATGTCTATTTTATTGTATGTGAATACAGACAATAAATATACAAAGAAAGTGTTCTTACTCAGATTGCATAGTCCTTGACATACCTGGACCTTCCACATATAATGCACACTTTGTAAACTAGTCCTTGTCACCTAGTATGTAAGGTCCATAGTTCCATTCCCTTGCATTGTTTGTAATCCAAGCCGTACTAAAGTTATTCGTCTCGGCATCTGTATCGCAACTTGGCGCTGCTTGAATTATTCAGAGGCGTCGCCTCGCTTTGAGTGCTTTGACATCTGTCATCGATGTTGCTAATTCGCCATATTTGCAATCGATGAGCCAACTTCGTTTGAAACGGAACGTGCGATGGAAGGACATGGCCTGGTATCATACATTAAAGAGCTTCAGGCTTTTTAGGTCTACAATACACTCTTGGAAGCTGGGGGTGTCCGTGGGCAGAAGGCCGCTTATTATGGGTGAGCCTCCGTGTTTGCCTCTCTGTTTCAATAAAAACATGTTAAAGAGAGCCTACTCACAAAAACTTTGCGTTTTAAGTAGGAGGCAAACGACCAGTAGTCTAGGCTCTAAAGTCTAGACCATGGGCAGTGGGCACCTTAACCGCAAAAGAGATTTAGGGAGGCTTTTACGCGCTATTTAAAATGTATACTTTTTTAATGGTAACGCTGGCAAATGACCAGGTGGCTCAATTAGGATAAACGGTCCATCGTCCATGAAGAGCCCCAGCCCTTGTAGGGACCCGGGTGCGTTATCGACCCTTTAAGTTATACGTACACTCTTTTTTGATGGTCTCCAAGTGATATTGATATGAAAATACCTCAACAAGCAGCTGATGCCACAGAGCGGTGGTGCGCGGCACAAAATGACTTAAAACGCTCAGTTGTGGAACGAAAAACCTCCAGTTGATACGGATGAAATTTTGTATTCTGCCTCCATATGTTATGACGAAATTAAAATGCACTTTGCCTAGTTTTTACTTCATATCCATTTCGTAATCAATTTTAGGGACTACCGTCAGTGATATTCGTCTTTCAACATATCATTATACTCAGTTTACTGTGTGGAATATTATAGTAGTTGTATTTGAAACGGCACCTCTAATGAGTTTCCCTGATTGAGTGAGGATATCGGAGGCCCTTCAAAATGCTGCTTAAGCGACTTAAAAAGCCGGAAATACAACCAATGCGAGGTCTAAGGCGCGGTTGTCCATGAGCGGTGGTATTCTCTTAAGATTTAGGAGATCCACGTGCTACGTTGTCCGATACACCATTTATCCGATGTATATATTTGTTATAATTCTGAAATATAATGGCATATAATTTTGAATGGATCGTATCTCACCTGCCCCTATATTTCTCACGCTCAAACACTTTTTTCATAGAACACGACCGTAACGAATTCGTGCAATGTCGTGATACTGGTATTTGTTAATTGAAGTGATTGCCGCTGACTTGTATCGGACATAGGAAAGGTATTCGGAGCTTTATATGGCCACTTAGGAAATTACACATAATTATGACTAAACCTTTATTATTATATAGGTTGTGCGTGGGTTCCTTGAATGTAAAAAAACGTATTTGCTTCTTTCCCAAAACATCATCATCATTTCAGCCGTAAGACTTCCACTGCTGGACATAGGCCTCCCATTTAGATCTCCACGCATGACTGTTGGAGGCGTCCTGCAACCAACGTCTTCCGGTTACCTAAAACATTTTATGTCATAATACATATAATATATCTATTATCACAAAAAGGACCAGTTTCGATAAGCAATAAGGATACCAGAGCATAGTTAGCTCCGTATAGTTAAACCACTAGCTGCGTAAAAAGCTGGCAACACAACTAAAACGCAGATGTGGGCACTGTAGTGCTTGGGTAGTGATCTCCTACCATAAATGAAACATGCTTGTTCCGATACCGGCTATACCATAAACAAGGTTATAAAGAACGTTTTACGTAAAGCTTTTGAGGATACCTGAAGTTGGAACGACTATGGCTTCATATAGGCCTATGTCCAGCAGTGGACTTGAATAGGCTGATGATGATGATGATGATGGCTTCATATAGCTAGCAATAATGTTAAGGTTTTTAGAATATCGCAGCATTGATTTCCTGCATTTAATTGCGGTATTGTTCAATGACGAACAAAATCGACAGCGAACAGACAACCGGACATGGACCGGCCTTGCATTGTCGATGCTGATTCGCACAAGTTGATCAGATATCTGACATGTGTGGAACGATATTGGAGTGCTTTGTTTTTATCGCGTTTGAAGGACTTCTTTACTATAGCGGATAATGAAACAGGTGATCTTACCCGTGGGAGAGCCACGTTGAAGCATATGCTAGCACACTAACACGTCCGAAGTGACACCACAGGCTCACATAATACGTCAGCGTGAAATAGTTACTGTACTTGAAACGGCGCCTATTGTGTTTCGCCTAGTGAGAGAGTGAGGATATCGGAGGCCTTTAAAATTCCTGCTTAAGAAGCGTAAAAACCAGCTACACAACCAATTCGCGGACTGTGGCGCTGCTGTCCATGGGCGGTGTCTTATATGTAGGAGACCCACCTGTTCGTTGTCCGCTAAACTATAAAAAAATCCAGTATCGGTCAATATCTATATTATAAATTCCTAAATGTCAGGGGCGGTCTAATCTAAAATGTATGATACAGCATTGAATTATATATTCAACCCTAAATATTCTCCTTCTACAATCAATGCCTATTTTAATATCAATCTTAATACTTCAATACAATTTCAGGACCTTCAAAAGAGTAGCGCACCTATCTCTAAAAGGCCAGCAAAGCATCGGCGGCCCAGTAAGGGCTGGGGAAGTGCATGGGTGGAGGACCGTTCATTCTAGGTCAGACCATGTCTCCATTTCCATTAAAAAATAACTAAAATAATGATTTATAGAGAATAACAAGTTTAGCCGGGGTCAGCTTTTACAAGTATATTACAGTCCTAATAAGGTGCCAATACGACTATCAGCTCACAAGAACAAGAGCGAAAGAAACGAAAGAAAAAAGCTGCAATTAGAGGTCGTTTGATGAAGAGATAAAAGTGAGCCAGCGATCCAATTACGCAGATAGAGTTAGACTTGTCCTTGGCATGTCGTGGCGCGAAAGTGAAATTAAGAATAACAATAGACGTGCTCTTAGACCCTTGTATCCGGTTATATACATATAAGTCTCAAGTGAAATCGGTCCGTCTGTATCTGTACTAATATTTTAAAGATAAAGTTTGTTTGTGCCGCTCTAAAGAGTAATCTCTGGATCTACTGAATCATTTTGGCAATTCTTTAATAATAGAGAGCTATTCTATATACCACTGGTTCGGCAGATACACCTCTACAAGAAGACCCAACAAGGAACTCATGGGTTTTATTTTTTTTTATCGCCAAATTAAAAATTGTTGGTATATTTATGTTTTCTATTTTTGGTACATGTTGGTGCTAAGTCGAAGTAAATGTTTCTTACAAACGCTGCCTTAACAATGAGATATATTTGATAAGAAAAATATCCGTGAGAACCTATCAAATTTTCATATTTATAAGGCAAAATATTGTTTAAATATAACACTGGCAATTTTCCTCATAACAGAGCCTTGCTGTTGCACTGATTGGGCTGGTTTGCTTAGAGTGATACCAAGGGCTCACAGAATCATCAGCCGGAAACGGTACTTGCACAGTGTCTTGCTAAGGGAGTAAGGATATCAAAGGCCCTTGAAATTATGCCGCTTCGGTTGTGGCGCGGTTGTTTTTGGGTGATCTCTTACCATATAAGAGACCCACCTGCTCCGTTGTCTGCTATATAATAAAAAGCTTCTAGACTATACTTCTTAGATCAGGTCTTTTGCCTAGTCTATAACATTAGTTTTAAGACTGTGTAAGTGGATAGGTCCTATTTGAAAGATATTTTATAAACATACTAGCTGATCCCGGCAAACATTGTTTTGCCACATACATTTTCAAGGACTAATAGCTCTATTAAAAAATTAGGGTTAATTTTAGAAGAATGAAAATTTAGAATTTTATGTATTTTTTTAATGCCACATTATAAAAAAAATAAAATTTTGGCTTACCCCTTTACTTTACTTTAGGGTTACCTCTTATCACTCAGGGGTATGATAATAGATAGTAGCCTATCCTCAGATTTACAGAATATGTATAAATAATTTCATAAGAATCGGTCAAGCCGTATCGGAGGAGTATGGGAACGAACATTGTGACACGAGAATTTTATATATTATAAGATTATATATCAGTTTCACGGCGAATTGGCCAAATTAATGCGTTAGCATGGCTCTCCCAAGGGAAAGGTTGTGCTAAGATTACCCATTCATTGTCTAGCCCTCTCGACCCAATACAATAGGTTTAAACTGCCTGTTCCAAATGTCCGTTTCAATATAGTAAGACTCAGTAGAAATACAATATTGCAAATCAATTCTTAGAGGTTTAGATAAAATCGGCCCATGTCTACAGTGCAATGTTAGTTGGGTAATCCACGAATCATTGAAATGATACGAAGTTTCATTGTTCAATGAATAATTTATGGCGTGCCTTGTGCCGTAATGAAGCCAAAACAGGGTTGGTGGGTTAATTCGTTCTAAATTCTCTCCAAATACTTAGAATAGAATTCCTATGAAGCTTTTGTATGTTATAGCGAGCAACGGAGTAGGAGAGTCTGAGTGAATGAGGATATCGGAAGCCCTCAAAATTATACAATCAAAGTGGCGTATTTTTAGTGTTTTATATGACCCGTGATATTATGATCTAAATTAGCCAAATTAGTACAGCCATTTCAGAGTTCTAAAGAGTCCAATTATTCATAATATGCATATACCAAAACAAAGGTATTTTTTATAATATCTTAACGCATGTAGGGCTTTTCCTAAATGGAGTTTTAGTGGTAGAGAGGAAGTGACAAGAAACTCTCTGCACAGATCTAAATTTGATTTTCAGAATTGATTTCTTTATGCAGAGCTGGAGAAATACTAGAGCACGCATTTTTTTCATTTATCTTCTTCACAATAAAATTTAACAAACAAGTTAGTAAAACAAACTTCCGGCATCCTAAATATATTTTTCAAAGCTGGATATTAATATATATAGATTAATTTGGTAAAAACACATGTGTTATTTTTGTAATTACATAACAACTGATACTTTATAATTTGAGACTCAGTTTATGTATCAAGACATTTGAGATTTTATTTTATTTTTAACTTTACTATAAACTATTTACTCTTAATGTTATAAATATTTTCAAAGCTAAAAATTACTTACAGATTTATTTCGTAATATCAGATCATGCTATTTTTGTGAAGCAATAACAATTTCTACTTATAAAATTTGAGACTCAGTCATCCAAGGCATCCGAAATCTGATCAGCGGGTTTTGCTAATTTCGGTATCGAAATAGGAAGTGTTGAATCCAGATCGAGCGAGCCTTTTCACTGAAATTCAACGTGTAATTATAATCCGTTGGGGGGGCGTGTATAAAGCCTGCGCGGGACCGCGGCCGCCATTCGCCGCGCGCTAACCCGCGCATGTGTACGCGTGTGACATTTGACAGTGACACTTGACCGAACAAAATGACCGCCAAAATTTACGTAAGTGTCACATTTGTGCATAGAATTTCGGTTCAAGAACGCACCCAGGACTATGGATGTGACATTGTGCTCTAGTGTCTTTGGTTGTGTTTATGGTTGGTTCTGAGCCGCAGTTCTATGCTTGTGAATTTATTGCTCATTTAAATTAAGATATGCTAATATACCTTTCTATATGACTAAATTATAGTCGTAAAGGTTTCGCTGTAGGTTTTAAAAGTGTTAAGAAAGGTCAAAACCCTAGGTTTATATTATAAGACCTTTATCTAGGCATTAACTTGTTGATCTTAGGGTCGTGTGAAGCAAATACTGATATTTTCAGCAATGTATAATATAACGAGGCTATAATGTGTGAATATTAGACTGTGTTACTTAATTTAATACTGAATAGTAACTTAATTGCATAAGTAGGGAGACTTACAGTCATATCAACATTTGGTGTTAATCAAAATAATTCTTCCAAATGACTCCAAATATTGTAGTAATAAGCATCGACTATTAATGTAAGAATAACAAAATATAAACTATATAAAATATAATTTTAAAAAAATAAATAACTATCATGATTACATGTTGAATTATAACACGAAATTTAATGGTAATTCGTACAAATAAATTGTATTAATTTCATGAGTAAATAAGTAATCATAAAACTAAGATATTTTATTTTTGACAATTAATTTAAATTTGTAGCACATAAACAAGTTTAAATAAAAAATATATAAATATCAATGAAAAACAGAAACACTAAACAGCCTTTGTCTTAAATATCTCGCTCTCGAAAACATCTAGTTTTTTCTATTTATAACTAGCATTATACTGTTATTAATGATAGACGATCGAAAAACTATATGGCTTGAAAATTTACAATAATATCATACAATAACACCCACACCCTCTGTTGTCGTGAGTGCGCTTCCGCCCTTTTTTTATTAGCGTATTGAGCATTAGTTTTAATCTGTTTTATAAGAAAAAAAAATAAGGAACTCCTAGGATAAGCAGTTCTTCGATAATGATCACCCCTAGTTTCAGCTGGGTCGAGAGTGCATTTCGGCCTTTTTTCTTAGCGTCTTTGTTGGTCTTGCAATATCTTTAACCTGTTTTATAAGTAGTTGATATAAATACCGTACTAATTTCCGCAATATTCTCACAAAGTGAAATTACTATGTCTTAGAGAGCACGTGAGTTCAGTTTCACTTTTAGCGACGAAAGTGAAACGGACGGAAACATATCGCGAATCAAATATTGATAACTTGTTTACAAATACGCGTCATTACGAGTCTTCCTTCTACGAATTAAAAATGCGTAAGCGCAGGGTATAAGGCTCAAATAACTTTTTCAAAAATTAATCGTGTAAAAATTCATTTATTGTTTCTGCTGTATATTGGGCTTATATCGGGCTTGAGTGAAAATAGCAAGGGCTAGGAGTGTCCATGGGCAGAGGACCGCTTGCACTAGGTGAGCTTCCTGATCGTTTGCCACCGATTTTATATACAAAACCGCTTAAGCGGCGTAAAAAGATGGCAAGACAGCAAGCGTGTATTTTCCGGAGGCTTTGTCTCCTACAATATATAATAGGAGACACACCTTCTCCGTTGTCCGTTATACAACAACAAAAATAAATGAAATAATAGTTTCTATTTAATGTACAGCGGTAGAGAAAATCTTTCATAACGTAGTGATTATAATGAAAACTGTCGCAAACTTGTTTGATATTATTAAAATGAGAAAAAATGTCAAAGTATTAACCTACTTACTTAAATTGTATCATTAGAACGCTTACACAACATTTGATATCTACGCTTTAATTGAATGTGTTCTTGTCTCCAGTTCTAGAATCTTAACGAATCCTAAGTATTTGTTAACACTTGGAATTTTTAATAGCGATTCTCTCAGTTATGTGAATTTATTTAGCAACAGTTTCTAATTGGGAACCAAAAATTCTATTTAATGAATGCTTCTTTGCTTTAATATTATGATTCTTTTTTTTTCAATTTCATCATAATATATTCTTTATTGTTTTATAATGACGTTGTCTTAAATAATTAGTAAATATAATTTAAAGCACTTTTAAATGATGTTATTATGTAAAAACAAAAGAAATGATACATATTTTATTTATTGAGGAGCATTGATATTATATTTAAGTAATTGCAAAATAACTCAAAACATGCACATCAATGTCAAAACTGAAAAAAAACAGTATATACTACTGAATAAACTGTAACATTAACTCCAAATAGTTTTTATTTATATACATTTATAAATTTTATTCTTAAAATGTGTCCTAGACTAATTCTGGACGTGGTAACTCTGAAAATAAACAAGAAATTCGGAAGAATCTCTTTTTAATATATGTTTTTTAATATATTTTAAAACTTCCAAGCAGTTCCATTACTTAATAAATCAGAATTTTTATACTAAGGTTTTATTTGTACCCGTTGGTGAGCCATGTGGAGTTGATACCACGGGCTTACAGAATACAAGCGTGAAACTATTATGCTTGTACAGTTTGGCTAACTGAGTAAGGGTATCGGAGCGCCATGATATTATACTGTTATAGCGACGTAAAAAGCTGGCAACTCAACCAAAAACGGATTGTGGCGTAGATGTCCACGAGCGGCGATGATCTCTTACCATAGTCGAGACTCGTCTGCTCTATTGCCCGCTATAGGGCTATTATATATATATTTAAATACTAACTAAATATTTGAAACAATATTGTATATATTGTATCACTTTCTCGTCTTTAAAAAAAACAGATTTATAATATAATATTATTAATCACAAGATATTCATGGAAATAATGTGAAAATAAGTGAGTTATAGGAATTATTAGTTCCAGTGTGGGCGTGAGACTAGAACCACTTGAAATATTATGAATCTCTTGCAAAGTCGATGGTACAATATAATTTATGCCGCAATGCGATACTTCACTGCATTTCTATTATATGTTATCCGGTATTGTCTGAGATTATACATTTCGGATAGTTTCCTTTTTATGTTAGTTATTTGCGTGAGGCTAATCATTGCCGTTATAATATTTATTCTGTAAATTGTGTTTGTTATAGTTTATCTGTTAAATGTCAGTTAAAAAAATATATTTACTATGTTTACTATTTTTCCGTCAAATAATAACTTAACAAAAATAGAACAACCCTTTTTAAGCTATATTTATTATTATCTGTAAAATTGAAAAAAATCTCTTTTAAACTGTGCTTATTTTAGTTTATCTGTGAAATGGTAACTTCATAACACTAGAATACTGAAAACTATAAATACAGTTTACATTTTTATGTCAAATATATATATCAGTTACAAAAATAATTATATTTTAACCTATAATTAGAAACATTGTGTAAACAATTCAAAGTTAAAACATTCAAAATTAGTATTTATTAACCTAACAAAAACAGAATAACCCTATTAAATTATGTTTTTAATAAATCTATTCAGTTTAACTATAAAAATGTAAACTCACGACGCGTTAAAAATCACCAAAACCAAAGCGCGAATTTTGACGCGATTGTCTACAGAGAAGAACCGCTTATTCCATTGAAATGAGATTGAATTAAATATTTTTATTCAACATAAATACAAAAATTCAGTGTACACAATAAAAAATGGCCTTCTAAAGTCGATTCCGATTTTGATTATTAATAATAGAAATGACAATACTAGATATATATTATAAATTAGATGTTTTAAGTGAATATCATAGAAATGACTATTTTCTACAGACTATGCAAATATTTAGCGTGTGATTAAGATTCGGAATGGACAATATAACCATAAATCTATCAATGTTGCAGATAACATGAGAAACTTGAACAATGCTAATAATATATCGTTTGTCATTTGACTTGAAAATAGTATATATCTATACAAATATTATAAAGATTAAATTTGTGTGTTTAGAACGTTGTAGGAGGTAATCTCTGGATCTATTGAATTTATCTTGTAAATTCTTTTACCGATAGAAATCTACTTTATTTGGAAACTGTGAAAAACGCATTGGAGACTCACCTGCATAGGATAGGCAATCCTCCGCCCATGGACACCGCCTGCCCATATAAATCCGTGACGCGTTGCCCGCCTTTTAGAGACAGGTACACTTTTTTTAAAGTCTCCAAGTCGTATTGGATTGGAAATATCTCTGGAGACAGCTATGATCATGGGTTCGTAGTGTGATACTTGTACTGTTTTGCTAAGCGAGTTTCGGTCTCATTAAGTTATACTGTTTAAAAGACGGTGGTGGCGACACAAAAGCGGATAACGGAGCGAATGTACACCTTAGGTACACCATATGCCTGTCCCGTTACCAGCTAATAAAGAAATATATTTAAAATTCTTACTTAACTCATATAGTGAAAGTTTCTTTAAATTTTTCCTGTAATTTTCCTTGTAAATACATATTATTAAAACAAACTCAGAAATTGTATGCAAATATTTACTTGTTGCTTATTTAAAACAGTAAAATATTATATTTTATCGTGGAAATGGGAAAAATAGAAAATTTAATGCATAAAGTTCACATGGTTACGCAAAGCATTCTTCTAGCATTGATAACAATGATGGGATAATTTAATTACAACGTAATTTTATTATGAGAGAGTAAGATTTTTTTAAATTTATTTCCTCGATTCTAAAACGTCGTAAATTCTTGTTGTTTGTTGCCAAACTCTTTCGAAACAACTTAAATTTTTTTAAATTATTTTTATGCAATCTGGCCTGAGAATATAAACATGTTTTTATATCTCATATTAGTATGGTCCAACTTTAATTATACTTTATATCAATTAACATTAAAAAATATATAATTATATTTTCTATAATACATTCGTTTTTTTTAATGACGTTATTAATAGTAGGTATAGTGGCCGGGCCGTCTTAATACTGTCATAGCCGTGGGAGAGCCATGCTGAAGGATATCGTGATGCATACAAAGTCAAACTATTTTGTTCAAAATAGGATACAAAATACCACTTGAATGTCAAATTTGGATTCTACTACATTTCTCAAGGTGTTTACGCTGGAATATGAAATGCCAAAAGAAACTGGGCCGGTTCATCCCAAGTAATACCAATTACTCTCAGAATAGCAGCGTGAAACAGTATTTGTATGGTGTTTCGTTAATGATATCCGGAAATCATAACATTTAGCGTCAAGCCGCTCTAGCCAATAACGAGAAACCATATGAAATGCATTAAATTATTTTTTATTCAACATGCAGCCCGTTGAACGTCAAAATCGCTCTAACACCGGTCTAACATCCGGAAAAATAAACACAGTCGATATAATTTTTTGCTTCCATGAGATATTTGAAATATAAAAAAGTATTAAAAAAAATTATCTCTGAGAATGCCTACTATGAACACCTCATTCCCAAGGCGTGACATCATTCACAAAATCATTAACCCTATAGTATGCTTTATCGTACAAGCTTCACTTTATTTAGAGAAAGATTTTGATAGTTTTCTGGGATCATATTGTAAAAGCGTGTCGCATTACCGGTAAAAGATTTACTTACTTGACTGAGTGTGATCACTGGTAAAACCAGTGTATGCTTATATCGTATGTTTCGATTATGAATGTCGCTTTTCTTGACAGTCATTTATATATTTTCCAACATACATTACATTCTCCAAAACGCATAGAAATGCTACAGTGAAGAGACCTATTTGTTTAAATTTATCCCTATATAAAAGTACTATTAAATAAGTTTAATTAAAAAAGGGAATTTTATTTGTTAATCATCTTGTTATTTCGGTACATAACAAGGTAAGATTAGATTAATAAGCTATAAGAAGGCTTGCACAATAGATATTGAACAATGCGTAATTATTGGGCGCTTTGCTTGAGGTCCATTATTTAAAATTTTAATGGTTTTTAATAGAAATGTGTTTGATTATTACGAAGGCTGTACAGATGATAAATCATTTGAACTTATAAGCCATAAAAATCGAATGAAAAATTGACTCAGTAAATGTTTTGAAATATATTTTTTTATGGGATAGCGGGCAATACAGCAGGCGGGACTCCTATATGGTAAGAGATTAACGCCGCCCATGAAATTCGCGCTAGATGTTGCAGGGTTTTACGCAGCTTTTACGGTGCAATTTCAAAGGCTTCCGATATCCTCACTCACTCATATATACACAGCATGTTGTAATTCTGTGAGACTGTGGTATGAATTTGGAAGAGCCTGCCCAATTCGTACGTCAGCATATGCAGCAATATTAGCGTTGATAGCAATCTTATATGATTTACCAATATTAAAAGGATCTCTCTAATTCAGTCAACCGAAGCAATATATAGTGTTTTATATTTATCTTTCAGATTTGACGAAAGGTCGAGGTGATTACCTTGAATGTAGAACCAGTATTAAACGGGGTAAAAAGTAATACAGGTCACTTCCTTGAAAGCTTATTAAATTTAATAACAATACATTAATATAATAATAATAATAAAATTAATTATTAATTAATATATTATTATTATTTAATAATTATTACTCTTAACTTTAAATAAATAAAGCTTGTCAAATGTTTTAGTGTCCTCTCGTTTAAGAACAACCAGTGCACATTAGTGAGAGAGTAACAGAATGTCTAAAACATGTTTCGTGCCAAACACTTGAAAAATGGCTCCACTGATTTTTACACAATTTTGAATGCTTCGTATGTCTTATAATCGGTCAATATTTATTTTTCATAATTCTAAATTTGAACGGTGATCCAACCTAAATTTTTAACCAAAATTAGGACTTTTTCGAAGCATTCAAAAGCATTTTCGAAGCATTATTGAATATTACAGCCCCTAATACAACAACATTACCCCCAAATTTTTTATGAAAATAAGGAGGCAAACGAAAAGGATGCTCATCTAGGATAAGGTGTCTTCCGTACATGGCCACCCCCAGATCTTGCTATGCCGCGGATCCGTTTCCGGCCTGTTAGGAATAGGTACTCTTTTCTTGTAGGTATTTTATGATTTTTGTTATATTGGTTTCTTAATAGAGATAGTACTACAAACACACGAGAAAACAATGTCTCCAAGGCCAGCTAGTATGCATTTAACAGCCACATTAAAACAGAACGTCGCCTGAACTCTAGCCGCGGAAACGGGCTTTCTACACACAGTTACGACCTTAGCATATGCAAGAAACGTTATTGTTAACGACGCATTGTTTATTAACAATTAAGTGATTAACAAACAACGCGATGGTCACGTTATCGGCATTTGAGGTCGCCTTTGAGCCTTCCGTGTTTTTTTTCAAAAAAATATTGATTTTAATAAAGCAAATCACATCTTTCTGTGTTCATGATGGTTTTTTTATGTTATAGCGGACAACGGAGCAAGTGGGTCTTCTGTATGGTAAGAGAACACTGCCGCCTATGGACAACCACTTTATACGCCACTTAAGCGGGATTTTTAAGGGCCTCTGATATCGTCACTCACTCAGTGAAACACATTAGAAGCACCGTTTAAAGTACAATTACTGTTTCACGCTGAGTATTCTGTGAGCCCGTAGTATCGCTTCGGATGAGCCGGCCTAATTAGTTCGTTAATTAATTAGTGTATTATGTTGGGCTGAGTGAATGAAGATATCGGAAACCCTTGAATTCACACCACTTAGTGGAGTAAAAAGACTGAAATACAATCAAAGCGCGTATTGTGACACGTTGTCCATGGGCGGTGGTAATTTCTAACCGTTTTGGAAAGCTGACTGATCTATAATTGTCCGAGGATCGTAACCTGTACCCTGCGATATGACGTCAGCTTAGTTTTCAAAACCGCTCGGCCATGAGGCTTCACAACTAAAAATATACTTGTTAGAGGCGACTTAACTAAACTTATAGGCCTATTTTAATAACCATAAAGGTCAATAAATCGCGTTGATTTTGATTTTTGAGTACTTTTAGTGGACAGAAACGGCCATTGTATGATCTCTGCTGATGCTATCTGCAGACCTTGTATTTTGACTGTGCGAATTCTTGTTCATATATCTTTACAGTCTTTTGACAAGGCAAACTAATAGTATGATATTAAATACTCATTGTATATTAAATTGAAGCAAATAATTATGCAATTTTGTAATTTTTTCTCTTTGTTCTGTTACTAAATACCTCCTACAGGTATGCATGGAGATCATAAGGGCTGTGTCCAGCAGTGGACGTCCTACGGCTGAAATTATGATGTTGATAAAAAACATATATATATGTGTACATATTACATGTTATGCACATAATTTTATCTATTTCGGAAGTGTACGTATTCGGTTTTGCTGCGTAACTCTGTAAGAGAGAAACGCTACCCATGTTGGTACTTGCATTAGCGAGAAATTCGGATTAGTAAGAAACCTCTAAAAGCGAGAGTGAGATTGTACTCCCTTCAACTGTCACTTTGACATATTATATTATTATTATTACAGTATACATAACGTTGAAACACAAACAAATAAGATAATAATCGACGATTCATATCTGATATGAATCACTTAACGACGAGTGCATTCCCAATTAATTGAACGCGAATAATAATCGTCAGTTAACGTCCGATTAATGGCGGTGCATCCGTCGATTAATCGTTGAGAAAGTGCTCAGGGTCATCCGGTGGCATCGTAATAATGGAACCGTCCAAGCTTGTTTGGCTGATACACTTCCATCAGGTTATTAATCAGCTATTAAATATTTGATTGTATTATGTATTTGAAAAGCAAACTCAAACTAAATTATATAATTTATAACATACGATTATACAATACACTTGGTAACCTTCAATAAAAGAGCGTAAATATTCCTTAAAGGCCGGCAACATACCCGCGCTTTTGCTAAGGCTAGGGATGACCATGGGCGGAGGGCCCTTACCCTTGGGTGAGCCTTCTGCTAGTTTATGACAATTCCATAGAAAAACAGCCTTAGCTTAAAAATATAAGACAATAATATTAATCTTTAGAAAATAATAAAAAGCAGAACTACAGACAAAATAATAAAGGCTGACAGAATACCAGCGTGAAACTGTTTTCCTAAGAAGATAGGTTACCAAAAGCTATACCGTTTAAGTTTAAAAAGCCGGCAGCATATAGCGCGAATGAATAGCCTTAGAATTTGGCAACCAGAGAAAGAAGAGATACACAGTGAGGACACTGTTGACAATGTTAATAATATATGTAAAGACGACATATTTCTTTAATATGCATAGCTGGCTGGTAAAGCAATCGTCGAAAGTGTGACACACATCTGGAAAATACGGATTGTAAATTTAAATAGTTGACTTTAAATGTCGTTTTTTATTTCTACGTGAGCCGTGTTATGTTGTAGTTATGTATTAAATTATGGTAAATGTACCTTATTTAATTTATTTAATTAATATAATAATTAATTAATATAATAATTAATTATATATACGTAATTATTTCCTACTAACAATAAAACCACGTAAATCTAATATAAAAGGACGCTCTCTATAAATGGATTTATTTATACAAACACATCGGCTTTAAAGAAATAGTAAAAATCCATATTTCAGTGTCTAATCGTGTGACGGGACGTAAAATAAATTAATATTTCAGCGGATTTCCTTCTATAGTTTCTATTTTACGACCACAATGAAAACATTAAAAATCTTTTCCTAAACACCAAAGGAATTTTTAAATTATTATTATAATTTATTTATAGTATAAAATATAATGATATTAATTTTACTATTAATAAATAATATTAATTATTAATAATAAAATTAATATCGATGCTGGCAACATAACCAAATGGCTGCGCGGTTGTCTATGGGCGGCGGTGATACCTTGCCATAGATAAGACCTAGCAGCTCCGTTGCTCGCTATATCATAAAAATAACTTCATCTATATTAATATTATGGAGGTTGTTTTAACGCCACTGAGTATCTCTGGATGCACTGAACCGATCTTGAAAACTCTTTTAACAAAAGTAAGCTACGTTATCTGAGAGTAATATATATTATTTTTAAACAACTTTTTGTGGTAGTCTGATTTAAAAAGTATATTATACATATGTACTTATATGATTGAGTTCTATAGAAAAGTTATAAAGCATGTTTGTAAAAATTCCGCGACGGTCAGCTGGTTTATAAGAAATAGAGAATCCACGATACATATTAAGTGAACCATCTGATATAGCAAAAATATCTGATCAAGACTGAAATGAAGGCCGGGCGGTAATGTAAATATTACTCAAGTACTTAAGCAAGTGTTGACAAACTCGCATTGTACACGCTTGGTCTACATTTTGCCCTTCGGACCGGTTCGTTACGACTTACGCTACACTTGCGTAATTGTTATGCGTTACCGGACTAGGCAAATGTCTTTTCTAACGCACCTCAAACTGCCTTATCTGCATATTTTTTCCTTTTAAATAATCTTTATTAATTGTAATTTTGTATTTCGAAAGTCTCGTAGCTAAATGGTATTTATAAGTCTACCACGAAGGGAGAAGTAGGACAGTTATAATTTATTCGGCTTCTGGAAGGAGGATACTGTTGCACCCATGGGAGAGCTATACTGAAGCATATGTGGACGCACTAATCAGGCCAGCTCTTCCGAAGTGATACCACGCTCACACTTCTGCTGTGTTTAGCATAATGTAAGGATATCGGCGGTCCTTAAAAATGGCGCTTAAGTAACGTAAAAAGACGACAACACAACAAATGCGCGGACTGTGGCGCGGTTGTTGATGGGCGGCGGTGTTCTCTAAGCGTATTATAGGAGAGCCACCTTCCCCTTTGCTCGCTATACAATAAAAACTACATTGATAAAACAGTAATGAAACGTCCTTGAGTTTGTACCCAATAATAGTTGTTTGAGCCGCTGAATGTTACGCCCTGTGAAACAATTAAATTACTTTCACACGACTCTTCTTGATTTAACTCTTACGAAACGAGTTTATCTTAATTGCCGGTGCATCTGTTTCGTTATTTTGTTGTATTTATTTTAAATTTGGGATGCGAAAATAACATTAAAAGATATATTTTTATAAGAACTACTCGTGGTAGTTCCATGTTGACTCACTAATTAGGATGGCTCGTCGGAAGAAGTATCGAAAGGGTTTACAGACCAGCGTGAAATAAGTGAGTGAGGATATTATAACCTGAAACGACATAATATCCCGGCCACACAACAAAAGCGCGAATTGTGGCGCGATTGTCCTTAGGCGGCTGTGACAATATAATAAAGATATTTCTTAAGAATTTTAATGATTTTTCTTCATTTTACTACCTATACATTGTAAAGTAATTACTTCCTAAATTCTTCAGTCATATTAGTATTAATTAAAGCATCATTCATATGTTTGATGCAAGTCCATATATGTTAACCTACTAGATGCATTGCAATTTATTCAAGGTATAATTTTTGCTGAGAAGTTATACAAATTTTTGAATAAAAGATCAATTTTTTTCGAAATAAGTTCGAATTATTCAATGAAAGATTGATTTATTATAAATTCTAATTACTTAATGAAAATAGGGAGGCAAACGAGGAGGATTGCTTAAGCGGTCCTCCGCCCATGGACAGCCTGAGCCCCTGATCCGCACTTGCCGGCCTTTTAAGGATAGATACGCTCTTTAGTAATATAATAATAAATTTAGTAAATTTAGTAATATAATAAATATAGTAATATAATATTTAGTAATATCTCTACAGGCAGCTGATGCCAAACAAAATGACTTTAAAGATGTATATTATGTTGCCAATTTAACGAGAATTTGTTTGTGTGTATTTCTATGAAATCTTATAATATCTTACAAGAAGTATTTAATTAAGAAAGCGTTTTACAACATAAACCAATTCATAGAAGACAAAGATGCACGGACACTTCTGCACAAGCACCAACTGTTAACTTTTGAACTGGTCAATGGCTTATAAATAAACCACCAATTATTATAAATTTGGCTTTAAATAAAGTGGAGCTATGAGTTTCTTGTTGGCTCTTCTCGTAGAGGTGTATCTGCCGAACCAATGGTAGCTCGACTAATAATTGTAAATCCACGTTCAAAAAAGCCCCTTATGGCGCCTATTTGAATGAATGCTTATGAATTACGAATACGAATTTCAAAAAGAAAAGTGCAAAAAGTGTAATTCGTACTTAACATGCAGCGACTTGCAGAGCAGCGTAAACTTGAACAGGCAACAAGTGGTATCGGTTACCGGGCGAACGGCACACAAGCGGCACACGGCACACGGCGGACGGCGGACGGCGTCTGGCCAGCCTTCGAGAGACCTTGGAGCCTTTCTAATACTACAATAACCTTTCGGTTCACCGTTTGTATTGACTGTTTCAAGCTTTTTGTACAACGCTATTATATCATTGCGTGTCTCTATGATACGTGTATGCAATTTCTCGGAATGAAAAGTCATCATGCATACAGCCTTCATGTATTTGAAAGTTTATTTAGCCGTAAAGCGTTATTATTGTAAGTTTTACATCATATTAGTTTTTCAACATACTTAATAAGTCTACCATGAAGCGAGAGGTATTGGGTTTGAATCCCGATCCGGACTAGAGCCATGCTAAAGCATATGTGGACGCAATAAATGGGCTGGCTCTTTTGAAGTGATAGCAGAGGCTTACAAAATATTCAGCATGGAATGGATGGTAGTTGACTTGTTCGTAGTTGTACATTCCTGCTAATATGTTTCACTGAGTGAATGAGGATATCGGAGGCTCTTAAAAATACCACTTAAGTGGCGTCAAAAGCCGGAAAGACGACCAATTCGCGTACTGTGGCGAGATTGGTGATGGATGGCGGTGTTCTCTACCATATACAAGACCCACCTTCTTCGTTTTACACTATAACATAAAAGGTCTGAGAATCAATCAACATCTATATTGAAACTAAGTTCAAGGTGTAGAAATAAACTTAAATATTTCTCTGAAAATAAAGGAACAACAATAAAAGTCTATTATTTATACCACTCGATTCATAGAAGTTATAAATTAGATTTAGTATTTGATTTTACATGATTTTTTTATCTCTTTACCACTCCATGTTCTACGATGCCAGCATTCAAAACAACATGACATCTCGTTTAGGCAATGGCAGCGTTAAGCGCGGTCAAGTTTAAATTTAGCAGAGTTGGTAAAGAATAAGAATTGCTTTTATTTTTAATTCTTTTGCTATCAACTACTAAGTATTTAGTATTATATTACATTAAATTACCAAACAATTTATGTTGGGGTTAGTGAGTAGAAAATAAGTAATAATTCATAATTCATCCATAATTCTCCTAAATAATCCTGGTAACCCACAGCTAATAAAGGCCTAGGGATGGCCATGGCAAGACCACTTATTCTGGGTCAGCCACTTGTTTGATTCTTT
The DNA here is from genome assembly GCA_018230265.1 of Delias oraia. Taxonomy (NCBI): domain Eukaryota; kingdom Metazoa; phylum Arthropoda; class Insecta; order Lepidoptera; family Pieridae; genus Delias; species Delias oraia. Next base: position 2,138 of record DWCF01002218.1, on the reverse strand, counting down.
CAGTTTTTTGTCTAAATTATTAAATTAAGAACATAAGAATCGGTTTACCCTGTGTGCTGATGATCTCTTACCAATATGGGCTGCTCCGTCATCTGCTCTAAAATAATAAACAATATTTTTTAAAGCTCTATAATACATTTAAATTAAAAACTAAAATTTCAAAGAAAAATCAAAATCAACTTCCTCATAAACATTTAAAAACTTGATTTGAATAAATAATTCAGAGATTTATTATTTAAATTCGTTTCACACATTAGCAGAAATACTAACTCCGATATTAAATTAATAATTTATATTCATAAAGAATTAATAAGATTTCTTTATTTTTTATAATATTCTCACAGATTTGTCGACGATTTCACCTCTAATTCAATAATAATACTAAAGCGAAAGTAACAGAGTCCGTTTGTTAGGCTTTTACGCCTAAACTATTTGTTTAAATTTTGTGTTAACTCTTCCTTATTTGAAGTCACGTTTAACTATTTTTGGAGTAGGCAGCTATATTCCTTTCTGTTATGACTTATGTTGTGGGTTACCTTGAAAAATGTTCAAATCAAACTTTCGATATACAATATTTGAATGCGGTAGCGAGCAACGGAGAAGGTAGTTCTCCTTTACGGTAAGAAAACGCTGCGCCACAATCTGAGCTTTGGATGTTTTTATTTTATTGTGTAGTGTTACGCCACTTGAGGTATAATTTTTGTGGTCTAGTGGACAAAGGAGCTGGTGGGTCTCCTTATATGATCAGAGAACACCGCCACAGTCCGCGCATCGGTTGTGTTGCCGGTTATTTTACGCCGCTTAAGCGGTATTTTTTAGGGCCTCTGATATCGTCACTCACTCAACGAAATACAATAGAAGTACCATTTCCATTACAGCGACCGTTTCACGCTGAGTACTCCTTATTTTCAAGGGATTCCAGTTTATTTACTCATCATTTACTCAGCAAAACACAGTACAAGTACCATTTCACACTGAGCATTCTGTATCATAATTATTCACACTTCGAGCCAGTCGGTCAAATTAGTGCGTCTGCATATGTTTGCAGGAGAGCATGGCTCTCGCACCGGATAAAAATCTATAGACAGTTATGTCTCTCATAATCTTATATGAATTGAAAATCAGTGGTACTGTCAGAACGAGATTGATGTGGCGTGTTTGCCTTCTGAAGATGGACAGTTAGACAGGTGTTCAGATATCCGTAAAGGTGCACGCGATTCTTACACGTAATACAATTATGCAATACACTTACAACAATTAAACAATCTTACCAAACAATAGGAAAATTGTGTTATGCAATTAAGTAGTGTGATTTATGTCAAACTGTGTCTCTAGTACAATCAATCATTTGAAATATGTTTTATAATTCTTTATACAAATAGATATATAACAATTCTTTTCGATTACTCTTAACTATTGGAATGTCACGGTGACGCAGTAAATGGGCTGGTTAGTTTAGAGTGATATTGCTGATCTAAGCATCTGCTATCGCATTTATCACGAGAATGTTCTGAGGGAAACACCAGCAGTATTTTGCCTCGATGTTCTTTGTGTTCAAAGTTCCACAACTTGCATGCTTTGCAGAATCAGCTGCCAGCAGAGATATTTCCAAACTAATACTACTGGGGACCTTCGAAAAACAGAAGTAGAAGAGTGAGTACCTTCCTCATAAAGAAAGAACACAAGAAAAAATATTTAGATTGTTTTTCTGAGTGAGGTTACTATTTAAAATATTGGAAGATAAGCAGTCAAGAAGCTCATCTAAGTTTAGCGGTCTTCCATGTAGGATACCCATAGGACCTGCTGAGCCATTTGCATGGCCACACTTTAGGGATACATACGTTCTTATTTTTTGAGTTAAAATATGTTACAAATAACGTAGCTTTCTATGTTGAAGATATTTTTTAAAATCAGTAGATCTAGAAATTATCTCTAAGCTAATAAATAGAGAATATGTAATATATATACAACTTTCACTAATCTTGACCCTCTCGACCGACCGGTTACATCTCGAGTCAATACACTCAACAGATTATCATCGATGAATTGAAGATAGTACATAAAAGTCTAAACGTGTCTAGAATGAAGATATATTGCGTAGCACCTATTGATTCTGTAATACTGTATTTTGTCCTTTT